>ML681972.1:63978128-64010574 GCA_007922195.1 Podocnemis expansa | reverse complement strand
CCCGCGTGGCCTTCGGCAGGCCCTCTCCCCCGGGGCCGGGGCGCCTCCCTGCAAACCACACCACCGATCTTGATGCTGTGGTGGAGAAGGGCCTGGTGGCTGCATGCACTACACTCCTGGCAACTAGAAATGTAATGGACATGGTTTGCAGGGGAGTGGCCCCTGCGGGTGCCATGGGAAGAGTGGCTTGGCTGCAGGGGTCAGGCCTTTTACCTCCAATGTAGCAAGTTCTCCAGATGCTATCTTTCAAGCATGCTACCCTCTTTGAAGAGGCCACAGATTCAAAATTTTTTTGGTGTGAAGGACTCCAGTGCTACCCTGAGATCACTGGGCATGTATATCCCACAAACAGCTAGGCACCCCATGGGACCTGAGCCTCCTGGGATAACTTTCTGACTGTGCCAAAATAAGGGAAAGCTGCAAAAACAGGGGCCAAACCCTCAAACCACTGACAGGTGGTACTTAAACCAGTCTTCCAGTCACTAACAAAACATTCTTCTGATTCCCCACTCTGGTCATCACCAAGCATAACACAATACAAACAGCACCTTTTATTGCACCTCAGCGCCTCTGGTACCCAACTAACTACTGGGTCGCCTAAAGAAATAGGTTCTCCTGACCCCAAACTGTCAGTCACATCACCCAGAAAAATATAGGCTTGGCTCTTACTCGAAATACCACATTACCAGCCAATCCTTTAGTAACTACAACTAAAGGTTTAATAAGAAGAATAAGTATATGGTCTGAATGAATCACATACATACAAATGATTTAGAGTTAATAGAGAGCAAATCCTTGAAGAATATGTAGTTTGCAGATTAGTCCAAGTCCTCTAGTAGGCACCCAGCATCTGGACGGGTCTCAGTCCTTTGTTCAGTCCCAGAAGAATAGTTCCAGAGGAGGGTGTTGGTTGCATTCAGCTTGAAGACTAAAGAGTGAAGACGAGATGGAGCTGGGGCTCCAGCCTTTATATCACCTTTTTGGCCCTTGTCATGATCTCAGGATCTTTGCCAAATCAAAATGGAGTTTAGTCACATGGTCAGCTTGGGTGACTGGCCCAACGGGTTTCTTCATAAGCCCACTGTAGCTTATGGGCATTAAGAAGACAATGGTTTTTGCAGACACCCAGTCTGCGATTGCCTCAGAATCAAACAACTTGGAACACATAAAAACAAATAGATTTCTAATTTCGGCATGATAAATACATATAAACCATATAATCATTCTTAGCAAATTACAGCCTTCCTGTTGATACCAAACATGGTATGTCACATATGGATTAATGCAAATATGAAATATTAATATGAAAATAACCCTAAACAGTCCCCTAGACCCAGACTGCTTCACACCCCTTTCGTCCACAACCTACCCAGCACCACCAGAAATAGCAGCCACAGCAGGGGTCATCCCAGCTTCCATTTCAATTGCCTCAGTACCCCTATGGTAATAGAGAAAGAGACAGAGCAGAGGGATAGAGGGGGCAGGGGTTGAACCAGACCTCTTGCTAGGGTTCCAACAACCACTCTGCCTGAGGACCATGCCCCCGCCCCTAGTCACAGACAGACATTCCAGGACCTTTTCCAGGACCCTAGACACAGTCTCTCATGGCTACAACCTACAGCTCAAGTCCAGGCCCACAAACAAGAAACCACTCCCTCACCATACCAGTAGGGATCCCTCCCATAAAGTCCCCCTGGTGCAAAAATGACTCAGATTCTTGAGTCTGGGGTCAATAGAATGAGTGCCCCCAGTGAGCAGTCACAGATTGCCCATCTGTGCACCCTGAGTTATGATCTATATGATTTTTCTGTTTACTTGTACACTGGAATTGTATGATTTGTTGCCAATTACACTGTGGAATGTTTCTTTATGGATGCTCACTACTTATTCTATATGATTACTGTGAAGATATGTTTCCCACAACATCAGGCATGTGCACAGATGTTTAGCAAGGGTCAGGAAGCTGGGAGACAGAGCTCTCCCAGAAGCAGTGAGCCTGAAAGAAAGAGAAAAAGTTATGCTAATAGAGGTGGCTGAGAAGAGAAAAAGGAAGGGGGCTGAGGGGTTTGGAAACAAAGACAGAGACCTGGAAGATTTTGGGAGCTTTTAGCTGGGACCCTACATCTTGAAACAACTTCAAGCAAGCTCTAGACCCTCCCTGGCCTCAGGCAGAGGCTGGCTGTGTAAACATCTAACAGTCAAATCCTTTGAGCATAAACTTGTTTGTACTCTAAGGTTAGTTTAAATAGAGGTATTAGGTTAGCATATGTATTTTGCCTTTTATTTGCTTATGGTTGTGATTCTGTCTGGATCTAAGGAACTGTTTATGATTATCTTTCATATTAATGTTTCACATTTGCAATAATCCATATGTGATATGCCATGTTCGGTACCAATAGAAAGGTTGCAATCTGCTATGAATGATTATATGGTTTTTATATAGGTATCAACTCTGTATTAAAATTAGGAATATGTTTGTTCTATTTGTATATCAAGTTATTTGATTCTAAGGCAATCCCAGAGTGGGTGTCTGCAAAAGCATTCTCCTCTTAATGGCCCATTACGGAAGCTCCCAGCTATGGTGGGATTAGGAAGAAACCTGTTCAGTCAGTCATCCAAGTTGACCATCTGACTAAACTCCATTTTGATTTGGCAAGGACTCTGAGAGCATGGGGAAAGCCAAAGGTGATAAAAGGCAGTGGCCTCATCTCCATTTTTGTCTTCACCCTGCAACCAACACTCTCCTCTGGAACTCTTCTTCTGGGACTGAACAAAGCAATGGGACCCACGCAGGTGCTGGGTGCATATCAGAGGAATTGGACTAAACTGCAAACTCCAAATTAATCAAGGACTTGCTTTCTATGGACTCAAAATCACTTGTATGTATGTGATTCACTTTGACCCTTTAACATCTCTCATATTTTGTTTCTTTTTATATTAAACCTTTAGTTATAGTTACTAAAGGATTGGCTGCTAGTGTGGTATTTTGGGTAAGATCCAAGCCTATATTGTTCTGGGTGATGTGGCTGGCCCTGTGGGATCAGGAGAACCTATTCTTTCGGGAGACCCAGTGGCTAGTTGGGTACCAGAGGAGCTGATGTGCAATAAAGGGTGCTGTTTGTATTGTGTTATGCTTGGTGATGACCAGAATGGGGAATCAGAAGCATGTTTTGTTACTGACTGGGAGACTGGTTTAAGTACCACCTGTTAGTGGTTTGGGGGTTTGGCCCCTGTTTTTGCAGCTTTCCCTTATTTTGGCACATTCAGAAGGTTATCCCAGGAGGCCCAGGTCATAGTGGTCTCTCTTGACTCATTTATATTGTGATTCTGCCATGATTGCACATATTTTCTCTTAAAATTATAATCTGCTCAATAAACTGGAAGTTTTCTCTAAAGCTGTGTGATCTTGAGAGGATGTGAGTGGAGACAGCTTCACACATTTCATTTCTTCATCTAATGGACAGACTTCAGTGTATGGTTGTTGGGAGTGGGTCCTAGTCTTTGTAGACAGTGTCACCTAGCATGGTAAGTGTGGCTGGGGGGTGTGCTTACTAGGGGGCCTGTCCTTGAGTAGCCAGAGGGCATAAACCAGGGGTCGGCAACCCCCGGCACACGTGCCAAATTTGTCATACAGGCCGATCCCAAGTGGCACTCAGTGCTGCTCAGGCTTATCCACTGGCCCCACCAACAAACATGGAGCATTGGGGTCATGAAAGCTGGGGCAGAATGGATGCGGGGTTCCTCTCAGGAGGCCACATGGCAGCACTCGGCTTGGAGGGTGGCTTGGCACAGCTCAGGGGGCCCATAGAGGCTCAGCATGGCTTGCGAGCCAGTGCGGCGCATTTGAGCATGGGGTTCCAGAGAGGCACTGCAGCCATTGCAGCACAGCTCAGCGTGGACAGCCAGAGCATCTTCGGAGCTAGTACAGCTCAAGGGCCACATTTGCATGGCTCACTGCAGGAGTGGGGGTGGACAGAGGAGGCTTGGGAGCTGGCGGAGCATGCCACGGCTCCACACAGGGGCGTGGAGTTGCATGCCTTGGCTCACTCTGACTGGGGGGGGGGCTAGCCCTGGGACCGAGGTCAGTCCCCACAGTGGAAGGGCATAGGGTGGCTCAGCCATGCCTCCCACACCCCAGGACCACCTGCTCCCAGGGATCCTAGCCTCCCCCCTCCTAACCCAGAGTTCCTGGCTCTGCCACAGTTTGGGCCCTCCCCTGCCACCCACTGAGAGTGCGGTGGGTGGGGCTGGCACCGGGGCTGGCAGAGGTTGCTGACCCCTGGCATATAGCCACTGCTTGGGACCAGATGCATGTCAGAGACCAGTGTGGACTGACTCTGGAGTGAGTGGTCATTTGGCAAAGCAGGGCAAATCAGGGTTCAGGAGTATAAATTGAGAGGTCACAGCAGCACATCAGATCAGATCTGGGGAGCAGCCTGCCACGAGGGGCTTCTCCTCCAGGTAGTTCTTGACCTCAAAGGCAAAAGGGGGCTGAGACCTATCGGCCCTCAACAGTTTCTTAAGAAAAATAAAGTTTTAAATGCATTTTCTGGCTTACATTATGCCCATCCCTAGACCCGGGAGATTGGATTGCAGCCCTTGACCTGAAAGATGCATATTTTCACATTACTCACAATGTTCCCTCTAATTACTTGCAGACTGTGTGCACAAACAATTTCTTTGTGTGTGCAAAAACATTTCTTTGTGAGCACCAATATTAGCACTATTGAATTTTTTTGTGCACTCTATTTTTTTGTGTGCAAAGGCTGTGTCACAGGTTAGGCCTCCTCTGGAACCTGAAGAAGTCAAAGCTGGACCCCACCTGGGAGAAAACATTTATTGTAGCTCACCTGGACTCAAGGCATGCCAGGGCTTTCCTCTCACTCTCCAGGTTTCAGTCAATGTCTACTGTCATTTCAGATATGCACCACTCCCCCACAACTACAGCAAGATAGTGCCTCCAGCCATTTGGCCACATGGCTGCCTCTACATACATGATAAGAATGGCCTGCCTCTGCTTGAGGCCTTTGCAGTCTTGGCTAGCAGAGGTGTATTGCTCTCAGTGCCACTTTCTGACCCAGACAGTCACCATTCCAATGGAAGTCTTAGAGTCTATCACAATCTGGCAGAATCTAGACTTCATCATGTAAGGTGTCCTCTTGGAGATCAAGGACCCCCCCAGTGATACTTATCACAGATGCCTCAGTCCTGGGGTGGGGAGACCAATATCAACAGCAGCCTCAACACCCACATAGATGTAAAAGAGCTGAAGGTAATCTACCTGGCCTCCAAAGTCTTTCTGGACAGGATCAGAGGCAAGATGGTCCAGTTTCTCACGGACAATACGGTGGCTATGTTTTATCTCAACTGCCAAGGGGGGGTCCACTCATCTGACCTGTGTGAGGCGGTACTCCACCTATGGAAGCTGGCCCTAGAACACGATTTCTACTTGGTGGCAACCCACTTGCTAGGGGCAAGTAAGAACCAGGCAGACAATCTCTGCAGGCAATTCCTCCCCCAACATGAGTGGTCTCTGAACCCAGATGGGGTGAGATCCCTCCTCCAGGAATGAGGTCACCTCAGAATAGATCTGTCTGCAACCTACATTAACCATAAGTGTAGCCAATGATGTTTGTTACCCGGGGCTCCTTGGATAACCTTCTGAATGTGCTGAAATCAGGGCAAGCTGCAAAGACTGGCCAAACCACCAAACCACTGACGGTGCTTAAACCAGTCTCCCAGTCAGTAACAAAACATGCTTCTGATTCTCCATTCTGGTCATCACCAAGCATAACACAATACAAACAGCCCCCTTTGATGCCCATCAGCTCCTCTGGTACCCAACTAGCCGCTGGGTCTCTTAAATAAATAAGTCCTCCAGACCCCAAAGAATCAGCCACATCACCCAGAACAATATAGGCTTGGGTTGTACCCAAAATACCACACTGATAGCCAATCCTTTAGTGACTACAAGAAAAGGCTTAATACAAAGAGAAAAGAAACAAAATATGACAGATGTTAAAGGTCAAAGTGAATCACATACTATATATATAAAAAATTCCTCTCTCACCCCTATGGGTGGTATGTGTCATCCTCAACCTCGGGTCCTCTACCAGAGGCCTGGGAGTTTGAGGGTTCTGCGCAGTATCTTAGCTGTTCCTAGCACTGCACTCTTCTGGACAGAGAGCTCTGATGTTGTTCCTGAGATCTGTTGGAGCCACTCTCCCAGCTTAGGAGTCACAGCCCCGAGTGCTCCTACCACCACCGGGACCACTTTGGCCTTCACTTTCCACATCCGCTCTAGTTCCTCTTTCAGGCCCTGGTACTTCTCCAGCCTCTCATACTCCTTCTTCCTGATGTTGCTGTCACTTGGCACTGCTACATCTATCACCACTGCGGTCTTCTGGTCCTTGTCTATTAGCACGATGTCTGGTTGATTGGCCAGTACCTGCCTGTCTGTCTGGATCTGGAAGTCCCACAGGATCTTAGCCCTGTTATTTTCCACGATCTTCTGTGGGATCTCCCATCTGGTCTTGGGAGGGTCTAGCCCATACACTGTGCAGATGTTCCTGTACACAGTGCCAGCTACTTGGTTGTGCCGTTCAGTGTATGCTGTTCCTGCCTGCATCTTACATCCTGCCACTATGTGTTGGACTGTCTCTGAGGCCTCTCTGCACAGTCTGCACCTTGCGTCCTGTCTAGTGTGGTAGACCCCTGCTTCAATGGATCTGGTGCTCAGTGCCTGTTCTTGTGCTGCTATGATCAGTGCCTCAGTGCTGTCTTTCAGTCCAGCCCTTTCCAGCCACTGGTAGGATTTCCCAATGTCAGCCACCTCTGCTATCTGCCGATGGTACATTCCATGCAGGGTCTTGTCTTGCCATGGCACTTCTTCTGCTTGATCTTCCTCCCATGTCTGCTGCTGCTGCCTCAGGCATTCTCTCAGCAGCTCATCTTTGGGTGCCATCTTACTGATGTACTCCTGGATGCTCTGGGTTTCATCCAGGACAGTGGCTTTGACACTGACCAAACCCCGCCCACCTTCTTTCCGGCTGGCGTACAGTCTCTGGGTGTTGGACTTGGGGTGGAAACCTCCGTACATTGTGAGGAGCTTCCAGGTCTTCACATCGGCAGCCTCCATGTCCTCCTTTGGCCAGCTCACTATACCGGCAGGGTATCTGATGACAGGCAGGGCATACCTGTTGATGGCGTGGATCTTGTTCTTCCCATTGAGCTGGCTCTTCAGGACCTGTCTTATCCTTTGGTGGTACTTGGAAGTTGCTGTCTTCCTTGCCTCCTCATCGTGAGTCCCATGTGACTGTGGGATGCCAAGGTACTTGTAGCTGGTCTGTATGTCTGCTATGTGGCCTGCTGGTAGTTCCACCCCATCAGTCTTGACTACCTTTCCTCTCTTTACTACCATCCGGCCACACTTCTCCAGTCCCAATGACATCCCAATATCCTCACTGTAGATCCGTGTCAGGTGGATTAGCGAGTCGATGTCTCGTTCATTCTTAGCATACAGCTTGATGTCATCCATGTAGAGGAGGTGGCTGATGGTAGTTCCACTCTTGAACTTGTATCCATATTCAGTCCTTGTGATTATCTGGCTGAGGGGGTTCAAGCCAATGCAGAACAGCAGCGGGGACAGCGCATCACCTTGGTATATGCCGCACTTGATGGCCACTTGTGCAAGCTGTCTTGAGTTGACTTCCAGCATTGTCTTCCACAGTCCCATTGAGTTCTTGAGGAAGGTCCTTAGTGTCCTGTTGACTTTGTATAGCGCCAGACATTCACAGATCCATGTGTGCGGCATTGAGTCGTAGGCTTTCCTGTAGTCAATCCAGGCTGTGCTCAGATTGGTCTGTCTAGACCTTGAGTCTTGGGTGACTGCTCTATCTATGAGCAGCTGGTGTTTTGAGCCTCTGGTGTTGTTCCCAATGCCCTTCTGAGCTGTGCTCATGTACTGGCCCACGTGGTCCTGTAGCTTGGCGGCTATGATGCCTGATAGGACTTTCCATGTTGTGGGGAGGCAGGTTATTGGCCGGTAGTTGGATGGTGCTGTTCCCTTGTGGGGGTCTTTCATGATCAGCACTGTCCTTCCTTGTGTTAGCCAGTCTGGGTGGGAGCCTGCTGCTAGCAGCTGGTTCATCTGTGCTGCTAGGCGTTCATGCACTGCTGTTAGTTTCTTTAGCCAGTAGGTGTGGATCATGTCCGGGCCAGGTGCTGTCCAGCTCTTCATGTTCTTGACCCGCTGTTGGATGTTGGCTATTGTGATGGTGACTGGTTCCTGTTCTGGGAGATTGCTGTGGTCTGTTCTCAGGTCCTGCAGCCACTTTGCACTGGTGTTATGAGTCTTCTCTTTCTCCCAGATGTTCTTCCAGTACTGTTCAGTTTCTGCTGTTGGTGGCTCTGCTGTTATTGTGTTGTTGCACTGCAGTTGGGAGTACACCTTGGATGGTTCTTTGGAGAACAGGGCATTTATCTTTTTGGCCTCTGCTTCTCTAGTGTATCTCCTTAGCCTGGTGGCCAGTGCTGTGAGCCTTTGCTTAGCAGTCTCTAGGGCTTCAGCTGGAGTCAGGCCCTTGTATTTTCTCAGTAGCCGAGTCTTATCCTTAATCTCTACACCCTTCTGTAGTTCCACCAGCCGGCTAACTTCTCTCCGGGTTGCCTTGATCTTATCCTCCAACCTCATTTTCCAGGGAGGGTATGTATTGCTGTTCTTCTTGATCATGTAGCCAAGCATCTCCAGGATTACAGAGGCTGTCGCATATACCAGTTCATTGGTTTCAGTGATGGTGGTAGTAGGAATTGTCATTAGGGCTCTATTGGCATCTTCTAGCATACTATCTGATGGTACTTCTGCACATCTAGTTGTTCTTCTGGGGCTTCTTCTTGAGTGTGGGAGGTAACGTGCAGTTGGTCTATCTCCAGTTGTGAGAGCAGCTGCCTCTTTACTATGTTGAAGCGTTGGGTAACTAGCTGTTTCTCAGTTAGTGTGGATGTAGGTCTTCTGTCCATCCCTAGTTCCCTCATACGTTTCATATATCCCCTCTCATTAGGTCTGCTGTTGTAGTAGCATTCCATCAATTCCAGGTTCTCTTGTCTCGTCCATGCATGGTTTGTTCCAGTAGCCCACTGTTCTTACCCTCATAAAGTAAGCTCTGGTTCTGTGTCCTAAAAGGCAAGAGGTTTTGCGTGCATGTGCCTCAGACTGCACAGCCAGCTACTAAAGGGGATTCTGCCCCAGTTCCAGCTGATATCCCAGCTGGGGTTCAATCACCTTCCTAAGAGAGGAATAAGCGTGATTGAGGGTACCTCACAGAAAGGAATTCCCAAGTGTGTCTCCCTGGGTTTTCAAGAGGTTTTGCATTTGTGTAGTGGCAGCAACACTACTCTAAGGCCAGGCATTGGTGGCCTTGGAGAGATTTCAGACCAGGCTTTAAGGCCAGTGGGTTTTAAGGCCTATTGAAGGCCCCACCTTCTGCACTCAGAGTGCCAGAGTGATGAAACAGCCTTGACATGCCTTCCCACCAATCCTACTGATCTACAGTATCTTACAGAAGATCAAGAGGGACAGGGCAAAGGTGATCATGACGGTTTTGGTCTAGCCTCACTGGACTTGGTTCAGCATGCTCTTTGACATACTAGTGGCCCTGCCCAGGATGCTTCCACCCAGGGCAGACCTTCTGACCAAGGACAAATGGAGCCTCTGGCACTCAGACCTGGTTTCCCTATACCTGACAGCCTGGAAGCTCTGTGGCTAAGCTCTATTGAAAAAGCCTCCTCCAGGGAGGTACAGCAGATCCTGGTGGGGAGCAGAAAGCCTTCTATGCATTTGACCTACCAGGCCAAGTGGAAGTGATTCTCCCTTTGGGCATCAGCCAGAGTGGTCCACCCAGAAAATGCTCCTATCCAGAGCATCTGCAACTATTGCCTGCTGCTAAAAAACAAAGTACTGGCTTTGGCTTCCCTCAGGGTCAACCTAGCATCAGTCTCAGCCTTTTACATCTCTTTTCAATGGAGTTACCCTGTTCTTATACCCCATGACTTCCAGATTCCTCAAAGGGGTGGAAGGCTCTACCCACAGGTATGGGACGCTATTCCTCAGTGAGACTGAAATCTAGTCCTCAATAGGCTCACAAATCTGTCCTTTGAACTGATGGACTCATGCACACCACTACACCTCTCTTGGAAGGTAGCTTGCCTAATGGCCATTACTTCTGCAAGAAGGGTGTAAGAGCTAAAAGCTCTATCCGCCGAAGACCTTACATGGTGCTCCACAGGGACAAAGCTCAGCTTCACCCACATCTGGCTTTCCTACCAAAAGTGGTCTTCTCTTTCATGTTAACCAGGACATTTTCCTCCAAGTGTTCTTTCCAAGCCCACATGTGACTAAGAACCAGAGGAGATGGCATACCCTTGCTGTAAGGAGGGCACTCACCATCTACAGTGGTCAGACCAAACCATTCTCCAGATCAACCCGGTTCTTTGGTGCCATTGCTGAATACATGAGAGGTCAAGCAGTGACATTGCAGCCCATCTTGTCCTGGATAACAAGCTGAATCAAGGAGTGCTACCACTGGGCAAATGTTCTGCTCCTGGGAATGGTCAAGGCACATTCAATTACAGTGCAAGACTCCTCGGTGGCCTTCCTGGAATAGGTGCCCACTAAAGAAATCTGCAGGATGGCCAATTGACTCTCATTCCATACTTACATCTGTCACTATGCCATCATCCAAAACACAAGGACAATGAGGTGTTCAACAGAGCGATACTACAGGAGGGGAAAACTTAATTCCACCCACCATCATGCACAAGGCTTGTAAGTCACCTGTGTGACCTGGGACTTCTGGGATAACATCCTGAATGTTCAAAAAACAGGGTAAGCTCCAAAACCAAAAGCCAGACTCCCAAAACACTGATGGGTGGTACTTAAAGCAGGCTTCCAATCAGCCACAAAACATGCTTCTGAGTCACCACACTAGTCATCACAAAGCATAACAAAATAAAAACAGCCCCCAACTGCACAAAAGCTCCTCTGGTTCCCACGTAGCCACTGGGTCTATTAAAGAAATAGGGTCTTCTGATTCCAAAGGGCCAGCCACATCACCTAGAACAATACAAGCCTAAATCCTACCTAAAATATCATGCTGTCCTTTAGTAACATATGTTCCCTCTAAGCCACGCAGGTGGGTGGTGACGCAGCTGCTGTCGCTCACAAGCACAGGCAATACTGACCCCCACACAGGCTTAGCAGATGCAGGCCCTACCTGGCCCCAGACACTTTCTTCTCAGCACCATGCCTGGGGGCTTTGGCTAGGATGGTTTAAAAGTTTCCTGCCCTGAGCATGTGTCAGGTGCATGTTCAGAGTGGGAGCTGACTGCAGTCACGTATCTCTGGCTGGCGAGGTAAGGGGGAAGAGAAGGAAAGAAGGGGTTGGGCACAGGCAGAAGTAGGGACTGTGCCCCAGGGAAACCAGCACTGGCAGGAGGGGCTGGGGGGGTTACAGGGAGGAAAGAAGGGGTCGCGCAAAGACAGAAGTGGGGAAACCATGCTGCAGGGGAACCGGGAGCAGGGGGGATTACAGGGAGGAAAGAAGGGGTCAGGCAGAGGCAGAAGCATGGAACACAACATGGGAAAACTAGCACCAGCAGCCAGGGGTGGGGTGTTACGGCAGAAACGAAGGGGTCAGGTTGGGCAGGCAGAAGCAGGAACCACGCCACGGGGAAACTGGCAGTTGGGGGGAGGGTTACAGGAAGGAAAGAAAGGTCGGGCAGAGGCAGTAGCAAGGAACCAGTCTGCACCATGAGGAAGCAGACAGGTGCGGGTGTTGCAGAGGGAGAAGGCAGGGGTTGGGCAGAGACAGAAGCAGGGGACTCGTCCATACCATGGAGAAGCAGGCAGTTGGACCATCCAAGAATGAGATCAGATCTTCACCACTCAGTGAAACAGCAGCCTCCAGAGCACTCTGGCAATAATTAAAGATACCTCAGAAAAGTTAATGCAAGGTAACATGTTTTGTTTCCCTTTCAACTCATTGCTGCCAGATACATAGACACAACAATAAATAAATCCACCCACGACTCAGAAGAAACAGGGAAATGTACAATTCTTACCTGAACCTTATGCTACTTTAACAGACAGCATTTCTCCAGCACTTTCCATCCCAGGATCTCTATGGGCACGTCTACAAGGCTCTTTTATTTCGAAATAACACTCGCTATTTTGAAATAATAAAAAAAAATTAGGTCTACATGAGGTTTCCTTATTTCAAAAGGACGGACCTTGTCCTTTCAAAATAAGGATTGTCATGTCGAAAAAGTAAAACCTGCCCCCCCTTGAAACGGCCATTATTTCGAAAGGGATATTTCAAAATAACGCCATTAGACCTGTTGTTCCGAAACAACACCATTGTTTCGCAACAACTGTTCAAAACAGCTGTCCAATTGGCGTTATTTTGAAATACCCCTTTCGAAATAACGGCTGCTGCGATTCCACGGTTTGCCTTATTTCGAAACGGACCCTTTCAAAATAAAGGTTTTATTTCAAAATAAGCCCTTTCGAAAGGATTGATTTTGGAATAAAACTATGCGTGTAGATGTGCCCTATGATGGGTAACTATTATTGCCCCTGCCTCTGATCTAATGGAATGAACATGGGGCTGGAAACCAGGAGACCCTGGCTTTTCATCCTGGCTTTACCACTGACTTGGTGTGTACTGTGTGTGTGATACTTAACTTCCCTGTGTCTGTTTCCCTATCTATAAAGTGCATTACTTCACAGAGCTATTGTGGAAATTAGCTTAGGTCAGGCCAGCACTTTGAACAGGTAAAGAGCTAATGGGCATAGCTTGCAAGAGAACAATCAAACCTTAATAACTAATTCCTGGGCACTAACAATTACACCCATGCCTTCCAATAAGATATTAGGCTCCGTTATACACACGCTCTGTTCTTCACACTGAAAGACAACATCCTAGATCCACCATACTTATAAAAGTACCACTCGAGCTCCATCATCTGCAGTCTGAATTTTAGCTTCATAGGCAGTTTGAGACATAAGAGCCACTTATGTTAGGGTATGGCCACACACACACTTCTTATTTTGAAACAACAGAGGTTGTTTTGAAATAAGAAGTGCCATGGCCACACAACACACAGCCATTTCGAAACAAGCAAACAGCTTGTTTCGAAATGGCCGTGGTTCTTCCAAAACAACGTAAACCTGCTCTGGTTTCAAAACAGGGTTGTTTCGAAAGCAGAGGTTTCGAAACAGCCCTGTTCAGACATGTTGTTTCGGAACACTTTGTTCCGAAACAACATGTGACCTTCCTCCCAGGGTGCTAAGCACCCTGGGAAGAAGGGCAGCCCCCCCTCGCCCTGGCCCCTCTGCACTGCACCCTGTGGGTGTCTGCAGTCCCCTCCCCAGGCGAAATAGCAGGTCCACACTGTGGACCTGCTATTTCGCTCCCTTATTTCGTGGACAGTTTTTGTCCTGCGAAATAAGTTGTTTCGAAATAACATGTTATTTCGAAACAGCTTGTTTCGAAACAAGCCTGCCCTGTGTAGACATAGCCTTAGTAAGATTTCAGAAAAATAACCTCCCTCAATGAAAACAGCCCAAGGCACCTCAGTAACTTGGTACTGCAACAACATCAGTAACATCCCTGGATGTTCATGAGCAGCATGGCATCAGCTTTGAGCTGCATCTTTGGCAAGCCATTCTCCATTGCACTATCTGCAAGTTCGATGTGCCTCAAGTCATATCTAACTGCTGGATTTGAGGTTGACCTTGATTCTGTATATGTATTCTGGAAAGGTGACAAAAACAGGTTTCAAAAACTGAGGTATAGATGATGGTAGAGGAGGCGTGATAGGCAGTCTCATTGTTTCACATTTGTTTACAGTAATTCAGTATAACATTTTTATTAATGTACTTAAGTTCAAACAAAAAGATAACATCTATGCAATGTTCCCTCTCGAAGTTGATGATGGAACTGAGCAAGTTATGTATGTGCTTGGGGAGTTGATGGGCAGTGGGGAAGGGGCCTGGCCCGGATGAGGGAACCAGGAGGGAACTTGCTCAGCTGCATCATCACCTTAAAGGGAATAGTTAGTAACTAAAACTAAAGGTTTAATATAAAAAGAAAAGAAGCAAAATATGAGAGACCTTAAACGGTCAAAGTGAATCACATATGTACAAATGATTTAGAGTCCACATAAAGCAAGTCCACGGAAGAATTTGGAGTTTGCATGTTAGTCCAGTTCTTCTGGTAGACATCCAGCTCCTGGCTGGGCTTCAGCCCCTTGTCCATTCACAGAGAAGTAGTTCCAGAGATGTGTGTTGGTTGCAGACTAGAGACTGAAGGCAAAATAGAGTTGGGACTACTGCCTTTTATCACCTCAGGACTTCCCCATGCTGTGTAGAGATTTTGCAAATCAAAATGGATTTCAGTCGCATGGGCAAATCTTAGTGGATCAACAGGTTTAATCCTGGGCTCACTGTAGCTAGAAGCTACCTTAATGGACCATTAAGGACCCAAGGGTTTGTAGACATTCAGACTGGGTAGTGTTGACGAATCAAAATAACAATGGAGTCCTGTGGCACTTGAAGGCTAAGGGTATGTCTACACTTACAATTTAGCTTGAATTTATGAGGATTAATTTGAACTAAATTAATGAATGGCTACAGTGGCTTTCATTACTTTTGAACTAAAGAATTCCTTAGTTCAAAGTAATGAACATTTACTTCAAAGTTATAAAATCTCACTTAACTTTGAAGAAACGGTCAGTTTGAATTTATTAGTTCAAATTAATCTGATAGAGCTGTGTTAATTTGAACTAACCGTTAGTTCGAATTAATGCAGTTTGACCATCGTCAACCCTAGGGTGATTTCCTCTTATGTTTGGTGGGGGTCCATCCATGGACATGCTGGTTCAATTTGGGTTTCTAGTGGGGACATGTTAGTTCGAATTAACTTAGTTTTAATTAACCATTATTAGTTCAAATTAATTAATTAATTCAAACTAAGCTTCTTAAGTGTAGACATAGCTTAACACATTTATTTGTCACATGAGCTTTTGTGGGAGAAAATCCCACCTTGTCAGATGCTTTGAAGATCTTCAAAGGTGAAGGTTTTACTTCAAAGAACAACATACATAACTACTCTCCACTTAAGTACCTGGGAACTGTCATCAAAGTCCACGTGAAAAAATGACCTGCAAATGCCCACCTGTAAAAGGAAGTTGGGAACACAATCCCTTTATCTCATCTGTCCAAGCTTCTCAGCGAAAGTTTGGGCCACAGGATTGAGATCTTACCCAGCACCGGCCTGGAAATCACCAAGCTAATTCTCATGAGAGAATTAGAACAAACTCTACACCTGGACTATTTGGTCTATATTCTTTAGAACTGGATTTCTAACAACTGAAGCCTGTGAGACAAGGACTTAAACCCATCTAGGCATTGGATGTATGCCTAAGACCTGCAAACTCCAAATTCTTCAAGAACTTATCTTCAATGGACTCTAAATCATTTGTACGTATGTGATCCACTTTGACCCTATGACATGTCTCATTTTGTTTCTTTTCTTTTTATATTAAACCTGTAGTTTTAGTTACTAAAGAATTGTCTGGAAGTGTAGTATTTTAGGTAAGGTCCAAGTTTGTACTGTTCCGTGTAATGTGGCTGACCATTTGGGGTCAGGAGAAACCTTTCTGGGTAAAGAACTTGGAGTTTTAAGCAACTTCACTCTTTACCAGACCCAGCAGCTATATTGGGGACCAGTAAAGGGGGATGAGTATATTTTATGGTGGCTTCTTGATATCCAGTGTGGGGGGATCAGAAGCATTTTTTGTGACTGGTTTGGGAGTTTATCTCCAGGTAATCCACCAGTGCTGGGAGAATCTACTTTCCTTTCTTCACCTTGTCCTGATCTCTGCATATTCAGGTGGTTATCCCAGGAGGCCTAGGTCACAGCTTCCATTACAGGGGCTTAGTGTATCTGCATCTGAATAAATGTACCATCTCATGAGCAGCAGCTCTCTGATATGAGGAAGGATTGAGACTCAGAGGCTGTTGATACAGTCTCACCACCCTCATGGAAAGGCTGTGCCAAAGTCATTGTTTCTTAAGGCAGTCATGTATTTCCATGTTCTGTTACACAGCCATGCTTTTGGGCACTGTCCATAATACCAGCCAGTGGGGCAGTCCTTCCTGGTGTCTTTCCTGAAGTCTGTATTAAAAAGCTCTGAGGATGAGACATAGACTGGAGAGATCTGGTACAGCAGCTTAAAATCTCTGTGGAATTGTGGGCAGCTGCTTACTACATTTGTTAGGGAGCCAAGCTTACCCTTCACCACCTAACAGTGCCAGGGAAATCCTCTTGGAGCATACAGTCTCCTAAGTGTGCTATTGCAGAGCTGGGTTATTTTCTTCCCTTCTGAAAAACTTAAATATTTAAAGGAAAGTTACTACAGATGAAATAACAGTGTCTTGTCTTTCAAACTGAGTAGGAAGGAAGCTTCAATATTAATTGACACTAAATGGCAATTTTGCCGAGCAGTGTTTACAGGGTATCTGGGGACTGAATGAGCCTGGAGAACAACCCTTTCATCCCTAGAGAGAGAGAGAGTCCACTCAAGGTCATGTCTGAAAAAAACATAGGCAAAGCAGCATAGGAGAAAACTTTCATTACCCATGGCTAAGCTGTGGTTGTGCGGACAAACAAAACAACTCACTCACTGGGGCGGTTGGTAGGGCACCTATCAGCAACACTAATTTCACACTTAAAGAAAAAAAAGTAGAACACATTTGAATACTAATGAGAGAAAAGAGAAAGACCTGAGGTGTAGAGGTTCATGAGACCTGTACACAGTAAAGGACTGGCAGCCTGTGGACTATGAAATGAGGCTGTGTAGCTTAGACTCTCTGCCAAACAGAATAAAACATCTTTCTTTTTAAATAACCACATGGACAGACACAGCTTACATTAGTGACATCAAACGCATTTGTTCCCTTAGGCAAAATATATAGAGTGTGAAAGATATAGCACAGAATTCTGAGTTTCCCCATATACGCAAAAGAATCTTACAACAGAAGCTAGTAGCAGCTTAAAGAAAAGAAAATAAATTAGATATGGGGTTCTCAAACTTACCTTTGCTAGCAAAGGTCAGGTCATAATAGAGATTGTCTCCTGGCAACATCACTTCTCATTTATGACCAGTTCATTTTCATTTGCAGTCATGCATCACTGTGTCATCTACAGCAATTGCTTCCACAAAAATGTTACATTAGGGAAATATTTGTACATTTTAACCATTTTCAAAGCATTTTATTTTTTGCATAATTCACTCTGTCTCTATTTGATTTTAATTTCATCACTTCCTCCCTTCCTTCCAGCTGAAAACAAAGAAGAGTGACAGAATCCTGTGATTAGTCAGGCCTCTGCAAACCACAGTTTGGGAACATTGGCATTAGATGAATTTTAGTAGCTTTCTCCCCTACCTCCCAGGTATCAACATCATTACATAGGGGAGGAAGGAGGAAAAAGAACATTAATCCTGTAAAACAAACCTCTCTTCTTCAGATGATGCGGTTTACCATGAGATCAAGCCGTATTTATTGGGAACAAACAAAGGGAAATGAACAAAGAAAACTTAATCATAATGAATATGAAAAGAATTAATCAAAGGCAGGGGGAAATTTCGTCAACAAAAGATGAAAATCTTCTAGAAAAAGTGGATCAAAAGTTCATTTGTTCAATTTAAGTTTCCAGTTCTACTATTTATTCAGTGTTAATGGTTGTCTAAAGATACTTTCATTAGAGACTTGTTTCCTAAGAGACTTGAACATATATGTGATTAACAAAAGTGATTAACTTTTATTTGTGACAATTTCTTTTAATATTTTCACACCTAATGTTGAATTCTGAAAGGGCCATGTGCAGTGAGACTTCTACACCACTGTGAATCTAAATCATTACTCAGCAAGAGGAGAGATGCTGTAAACTGTGTCCCTACAGCATCCAACAAACTGGGCACTAATGCACTCCATGGGTACAAGTGTGGGACTCCTAAATATCTCTCACAAAGAGCTTGGGGCATTGAAGCATGGGATTCTACAGCTACAATTTTTGTCACTAAGGGAAAAGGGCTCATTGAAAGCAGTGGAAACCTTCACATTTACTTCAATAGGCTTTGGATTAGGCTCAGAAAAAACTCAGTGTTTATTTTGCTCCCAAATTAAGTGAATTTTTGCTAATATCAACTTTAATATCTTCCTGGACTAGTATGCAGGATAGTCAACATTCCAAGTTCTGTTTGAGTTGGGAAGTGGATGCCGTTGCCATATGAGCTGAAATCTCTGGGTTGTCTTTGTCTTACTGTATGGCTTTGGGGCTTCCCTTAACCTTTCTGTGACAGTTTCTCCATCTAAGAAACAAATATAATACTTTCCTACCTACCTGCAAGAGTCATTTGGATTAGTTAATGTCTTTATAATGTTTTCCAAAGGTAAGCACACTATACATAGTGGCATTTTTGTATTAAGCAAAATAATTTTTTAAAAGACAGACATTTCCTTTTTGACTAGTGTATATAAGATCATTTAAAAATTACTGATGGATAATCTTTGAATGTATGACCTGATTTGCAGGGGTGCTGAGCACTTTCAATCAACAGTCAAATCTGTGAGTGCTGCAGCTGCATAAATACTTCTGAAAAAATCAAGCTAGCAGTCTCTGCATTGAGGATTGTAGCACATGACAGTGGAAAATCTTTAGAATTGCATCTATATTATGTGTATGAACAGTTCACATAAAGAGAGTATACAGGAACAAATTAACATCTACCGGGATGCAGTTTGTGAATGACTAATAATGGAATTATAGCTCATACACTTTAAAGATGACATTTAAAATTAAAAATGGATTTATAATATAAGGAAACAAAATTTTGCATCCCAAAAATACTTCATAAATGCATTTGCCTTTTTAGATTATGCAAATAGTCAGTTAGATTCATGAAGAAATTATTCCATTATATAAAACATTTCAGAAAATGCTAATTGGAGCACAGTACAAGCTGAAAAATATTTTCCCTGGTGAAGTCGTGTGTGATGCTTTGGGGGTTCACCCAGAGAAATAAGGGTTTTTGTCACTCTACCCTGTAAAGCCTGGGTACTATGCAGCTTTAGCTGACACCACCAACATGCTTACTGCACATATGGCCTTACCCTTGCTTCCATCAGCTTGGTTGTTCCTTTCAGGGTGATCCTGTGAAGCTCTGAGGTTCACCTAGATCAACAAGGGAATTTGTCACCACCTGCCCTGTAACCTGGGATGCCTTTGTACTGTGCAGCTTGGGCTCAGAGCTCTGACCAATAGTCTGCTTACAGCATATTGAGTTCGTGCTGGCTTCCAGCAACCTCATTATGCCATCCAGGGTAACACCACCAGTCCTTCTAGCAAGGGGTTAAAGTATAATTTGGCAGGCCTCAGAACCCGCCTAATTGGGCGGGCCCCCTTCCTGCATGGGCGGGCCCCCTTCCCACATGGATGGGCCCCTCCTCCCACACAGGTCGCCCCCCTCCTGCAGCTCCACGCTGCCTTCAAGCACCCCAGCTACTACCCCCAATATCCATTCCCCTGTCCCCAAAATCCACCCCAGCCCCCAATACCCACCCTCAAAATCCACCCCCAATACCCACTCCCTTGTCTGCAATATCCACCAAACCCCCAATATGCACCTCCCCAAATCCACCTCCTGCACCCAATACCACCTCCAGCTCAGGCACCCCTAATACCCTACCCAGTGAGAGCCAGGCCACCCCAGTACTCACGGGTAACTGCACATTATTCTGATAAACTATGCAGCCTGGAGGCTGTGCTTGTAGGCTTCTGCCGCCAAGCACAGCCTGAACATGCACAGGATGGATGGGCACACCCCCCCTCTTCCCCTGATTGCTAGAATGCGTGCCAGAATGCCATTCCGGGGCCTGCTATTTTTAGGGGTCCAGCATTTGGGGCCCTAAAAATAGAAAATGGAACAAGAATGCTGTGTTCCAGGGCCTGCTATTTTTAAATGGCGGGCCCTGAAACACAGCATTCAGGCAACATTTTCTATTTTTAGGGGGCCCAGAACACTGAGCCCCTAAAAATAGTGGGTGCTGGAATGGCAGTCCAGGCTGTTCTGGCCCACTTTAACCCCTGCTTTTTGCCCTAAGATTTCCCAAAGCCATCTGGGGTTCCCAGAACAATAAACCACTGTGTAACTCCTCTCATCCTCATCAAGTGAGCTGCTTGCTGCTGCTAAGTTATGTGTCAGCTCCCTGAGACACCAACTTGTTTGCCTTTGCAGAAAAGTCTTCAGGATTCTGCCAATTCAAACCTCATCTAGTGGGCAGCTCTCAGTGATTCTAGGTGCTGAATTCTCCAGAGAAATCTCTTTACCCTGCTCAGACCCCTTCCTGTAGCATCACAAAACCATATCAAATTTTTGCTTCTTTAAGAGACTGCGCAAGGACACTTATTAAGTTATCAGTTGACAAACTTCAAAGCCGTGAGCTGATTTATGGTAAAAGTAAAGCAAAATTTATTAACAAAATGGACAAAGCATGACTAAACATAAGGAACAGAGACAGAAGTGATTACAAATACATAAGAGTAAAAATAAGCTACTAAAATTTATAGTCATTTGTTCATAAATTTTTTATCATCAGGCACCCTTTAAGCATGTCTAGCCCATTCTTTAGCTAGGACCCAGTAAACAAAGTTCAAAGTACTCTGTTTCTTTGAATTATTGGGTGAAAAGGTAATTTAAGGGTTCTCTTTCCTCTCTCTTTACAGTCCTGCCAACATTTGGCATGTAAGTTTCTGAAGTATATCTCCAATTCCTTTCTCCTTCTGTGAAGACACCATGCTGCGTGGTGTAGATGCCATCCTGATTCCCCCCAACATACTTGTTATTGTTACAGTGCAAATGATCTTCTTGCAACATCCACAAAAAATGGGTAGCCCAGTGTCCTCACAGTGATGCTGACTTGAGGTGTTAACCCCTTTCCTTAGTCTGGAAAAACCTGCTTATCAACTTCCTATAACATGCCTAGATTAAACACATTTTAGTCATATTTCTAGAACATCTTTATAATTCTTTGTATGTTAGTTATACGTACATTGAGCAAGAATATTAAAGATAAGTGAGTTATGCCACCCTTAGGATCAATATCTCAACAAGATGTGAGTTATGTCAGGCCTGGTAAGAGTTGCTGACAGAATAGTTCCAAAGGGGCAGACATGTTAGTCTAGTAAAGCGAAAAAAAAAAGCAAGGAGTCTTGTGGCACTTAAACACTAACAGATTTATTTATCACATGATCTGTTAGGCTATATCCGCACACAAGCCCTTGTTTCGAAACAAGCAGTTTCAAAATAAAGGCCTTATTTCGAAACACCTTATTTCAAAATAAAAAAAGCTATTCTGAAATAAGGAAAAAAGGGAATCGAAATAGCATGTCCACTGTGACATGCTATTTTGAAATGGGGGGGAGGGGCAGAGAGGCCTGTGCTGGGTTGGGGACACCCCACCCCTGGGATTCCCCTGCCCCCCCTACCGCTTCTGCAGGGGGGGGCTTCCTCTGCCCCCCCGCCACTTCTGCCGCAGGCCAGTCTGGGGCCGCCTACTGTCTGGGGTTCCCCAGCGTCCCCCCACGGGTGGGGGGAGGCACCAGGGAATCCTGGGCGGGAGGTGGCCCTGGCCCCGCCTGCTACAGAAGGGAGGGGCGGCAGGGAAGCCCCCCTGCCACCTTCAGAATAGTTCCAGAAAGCTCCCGGGCTGTTTCTTAATGGTAGGGTATGGGGACTTTTGAGGCACTGGGCTTTATCTATAAGACCTGCCCCCTTCCCAGACCATGTCCGAGGTATGTGATTTCTTCTCTTCCTATCTTGAATTTTGCTGAGTTTTTTGCTAATCTGTTTCGTCACAGAAGCCAGACCATAGCTGCAACATGCATCAGGTGTTCCTTCCAGGTCTAGCTCTGGATGACTATGTCATCCAAATAAACTGCTGCATATGACATATAGGGTAGTAGAATCTCGTCCATAAAGCTCTGGAATGTCAGGGGTTTCCCAAGGAGTCTGAAAGGCATAACTCAAAAAAAGTAGTAGAGGCTAAAGAGAGTGGTAAAGGCAATGTGGTTTCTTGACAGCTCCCCAGCGTTAAACAGATACTCACCAACAGCTACAGATCTAGCAAGAGAAACATTAGAGCAGGCACCTATCCTTGCAACAAATCATGTTTCCAACTTTGCCCACATATCTGCACAAGACACCCTGCAGGACCTAATCAAGCCAGGTATGCCATCAAGGGCTCATTCACCAATACAATTCATGCCATCACGTGCCAGAAATAGTGTTCCCCCCACACCCTTATACAGTGGGCAAATGGAACAGTCTCTGCACCAAAGAATAAATGGACACAAATCTGATATCAGCAATAACAACACTCAAAAACCAATACGGGGACACTTTAATTTTCCTGATCACTCCATCAATGATCTGTTAATAAGCATATTCAGGCAAATGGATATATCAGAGCAACAAAGAGAAACTTCAAAGAATTGGAATTCATATGCAGATTTGACATCATGGCTATGTCTACATCTGAAATTTTAGTTTGGACTTGCTAGTCCGAACTAAAGAAGTGAGAGGTTAGTCTGAACTAAGCTTGGGCTAGTTCGAACTAACCGTGTATTCTAGTTCAAACTAATGCTTAGGTCGAACTAGAATGTGTGGTTCATTTGAACTAATGGCTTAGTATGAACTTTTTAAGTTTAGACTAAGCTTTAGTGTGGTTCTTGCCCATGCCTCATTCAAACTAAAGTTCAAACTAAGCACAGAAGTCTGGATTAGTGCTGGGTTTTACTAGTTTGGACTAAGCTTTGCTAGTTTGAACTAAGAAATTCCTTAGACTAAACTTCCTTAGTCTGGACTAATTTGCCAGTGTAGACATAGCCAATCAGCTTAGGGGTAAATAGAGACTATGGGCTTTTTCCCCCCATTACAACAGGTGATCTGATTTCACCTCCTTCCATATGCTGTTTTCCACTGTTTGAATCTAAACAAATCCTTGATTTAGTGTAATGGTCTGACCTGATCCTATGACTTACACTTCCCTGCATATATTTTTCTCCCAATCTGTAAATTCCCCATCTGCAAGCATCTCATGAAGTGGGATTTTCTCCCACAAAAGCTAATCTGATAAATAAATGTGTTGGTCTTTAAAAGTGCCACAGGACTTCTTGTTTGTTTTGCTGAACTCGAGGAACACAGCTACCCCTTTGGAACTTGAAGAAAAATGTGTTCGTTTAATCTGGGAAAGAGAAGATTGAGGGGGGATATAACAGTTTTCAAGTACATATGAAGTTATTATAAGAAGAAGGGAGAAAAATTGTTCTCCTGAACCTTTGAGGATTGGGCAAGAGGAAAAAGATTTAAATTGGAGCAAGGGTTGTTTTAGTTGGATGTAAGGAAAAAAAACTTACTAGTTATCAGGGTATTTAAGCAGTTGAATATATTGTCTAGGGAGATGGTGAAACATCCATAACTGGAGTTTTTAAGAGCATACTGACCATATACCAGTTAAGGACAGTCTAGATCAGGCATGGCCAAACTGCAGCTCATGAGCCGCATTTGGCTCTTCAAAAAAAAAGTGCAGCTTGCAGAAGAGCATGGCAGGGAGAAGCGTGGAATAGTTGGGGATGGTGTGAAGAAGCATGGCATGGTCAGGGACAGTGATGAAGCACAGCATGGTCAGAGACAGTGGGAAGTGCAGCATGGTCGGGGCCTGGGGGATGGTGCAGGAGAAGCATGGCATGGTCAGAGACAATGGTGAAGTGGCGGCATGCTCAGGGCTTCAGGGATGGTGTGGAGAAGCAAGGCATGGTTGGAGAGGGTTGGGAGAAGCAGTGGCATGGTCAGGATGGCAGGGAGAAGCTAAGTTTTTACAGTATAGGTAGGCCTACTTTTCATGGTAACCTTAAGTAATTATTAGAATCCAACATTAGTAGGATCAATATTTGCCCTCTTTTTATGATAAAATTAAAGCGTGCAATGAATTTTAAAAACTTAGTAATTTTGGAGTAAGTAAAATACGGCTATATGGCTCAGTGTGGCTCTCAAAGGTTTAATAATCAACTTGTGTGGCTGTTGAGTTCCATAAGTTTGGCCACCCCTGGTCTAGGTAGTACTTGCTCCTGCCTTGAGTGCTGAGGATTGCACTAGGTGACCTCTTGAGTCCCTTCCAGTGCCACCATCTTATAATTCTGTAAGTTCACTGCCTCCGAAAGAGACAGAATATACACTAACCTGTTAGTTTAGCTGAGTACTTCCCCCCTTGAATTTAGTAAACAGAACTGAGATGGTTTTATAATAAAAGAACAAATTTATTAACAAAGAACAGATATTTAAGTGATAAGAAAGAATGGAAGCTACTAATATGGTTACATGTAAAAAAACCAAAACAAACAATCTATGTCTAAGCAGGTTTCTCATCTATAGTCAGTTCATCTACCCTTGGTTTTGAGGCCAAGAGAATCCACTTCCTCTGAACTCAAAGGGCATGCCCACACATCTCTTTTATTTTCAGATAACAGTGGTTATTTTGAAATAAAAGAGATTAGGTCCACATGACATTTTCTTATTTCGAAATGACGGGATCCATCATTTTGAAATAAGTACTGTCATTTCCAAATAGCTTAAACCCAGATAGTTTTGAAATGGCGGTTATTTCAAAACGGTCTTTTTGAAATAACGCCATTTGGATATGTTATTTTGAAATAACCATTATTTCAAAATAACACGTTTTGACCTTCTTCCCAGGGTTCACAGCACCCACAGGAAGAAGGAAGTGCTGTCCCCTGCCCCTGTCTGCGAGTGCTGACAGGCTTCCAGAGCCATGACAGCACGTGGCTCTGCAGGCTCTAAGGGGAGATGGCGCACCACTGTGTGGAGCACAGAGGAGGTCCACTGCCTCCTTAATATCTGGAGCAGGCAGGACATCCTTTCCTGGTTCCAGGCTAGCCACCAGAACCGGGACATTTACTCTGACATTGCAGCAGAGCTGTCTGCCCAGGGCCTTGAACACACCACAGAGCAGGAGTGCTCAAAGATCAAGGCCCTGAGGCAGGACCATGCCTGCACCAGGGAGGCACGCGAGCTCCAGGGGGCAGGTAGCACTGCTAGCTACCCTTTCTATATGGAGCTGCATGGCTTCCTGGGGGCTGAGCCCAGTGGCCTGCCAGCCTGGGCAGTGGACACTGGCCACCGCCGCAGCACCTCCTCAGCCCCAGAGGGAGGGGACACCAGCTCAGAGGCATTGCTGGATGTCAGGCAGCCTCCTGTCCTGCCACCACCACCAGAGGCTGTGCTGGGGACTCCAGAGCTCTTCCCTGTCACCCACGAGGAGAGTAGCAGCAGTGAGGAGGAGCAGCAGCCTGCCGACGTGCCGACCCCAGGGGAGTCCAACACGGACGACGGGATGTCCTGGTGGACATCTGGAGCCCCTGTTGGTGAGTCTTCCTGTCCCATACAAGCAGGCAGGTCTAGGCCTGCCTAGCTCATGGGCAGTGAGGGGGTACAGCACAGGGGGACAGGTAGGGCACAGGGCTGGGGGGTCAGAGGCCCTCCTATGGGCACGGGTGCCCAAGAGACATGTTGCACCAGGGTGACAGGCCCCTGCATGCCTGGGGGTGGTTAACAGGGGTTGGGTGTGAAACATACAGCTGCATCTTGGGCAGGGTGCACAGCATGGAGGCCACACCACTGGCAAGTGGCCTTGGGAAACTCCCTACAGCAAGTCTTGAGTGAGTCCAGCTAACCACTGTGGAAACCACTAGGTCATGCGTGCCTCTGGGGCAATGTCCCTCAGGACCCAGGTCCAGATTCCTGCTGACAGTCAGGGCGGAGCTGTGTGCTGCAGACAGGCTGCAGACAGGCAAGGGCAGCGGGCAGCAGGGTCTAACCTTGTTTTATGCTTCCCTCCAGCAGTTTGTGCAGCTGCTCACCGTCAAGCACGGACCCCACCCGGCACCCCCAGACCCAGGAGCAGGAGGACGAGGGGCCACCGGATGGGGGGGAAATCCTAGCCAGGCTTGAGGACCTAGGGGAATGCGCTGAGGCATCCACCCAGGCCTGGCAGCGACAGCAGGCCATTTGCCAGGATGCCGCCCTCCACCTGTTGCGACAAGGGGTTACCATCGATGACAGCCTGGTGGCCGCTTTCGAGTGGCAGACCTCGACCATGGAGTATCAGGCCACAGCCATGGGGTGCCTTGGCACAGCCCTGGGGGAGGTGGCCGCCAGTCTCCGCCATACTGCGGACCACACCGCCCCACCAGCAGCCAGTGGACCACCTCCTCAGGGCCCTCCTCCAAGGCAACCCTGGACCCAGGGTAGCCATGGGCAGGGCCTTGACAGACCCCCCCACTAGGACCCCCACCAAGGCCCCACCTGAGAACCCCCATCCTCCCCGCCTCCGCCACCCCAGTCTCATCTCCCAGTTGAAGGCCCTCCCCCCAGTCTCCCTGCACATTTCCACATCCCCTAACCCTCCCCAGCCCTTCCTTCCCCCAACACCCCTGTGTGACAGGGCTGACTCACCCCATACTGCTGACTCACCCTGCAGTAGCCCAGCCAGCCCTGTGGGTGGCAGAAGCTCCGCCCCTTAAGTCCTGCTGGGCATGCTCAAGCTGCTACCCCAGTATAAGAGGGAGCATCACAGCTCAGTCAGGGCTGGCCAGTAGACGGGAAGGATACCTGGTGGAGGCTCCTCCTCCTGAGTCAGGTGAGCCCTGTTCCAGAGGAGACTCAACAAGCACAGTGACCACCTATGGAGTGGTTACTACAAGAAGAGAGCCCTGTGAGTGATGCCCAGGACCTGGGGAGAAGCCAACAACTGCGGGCCCAGGAAAGAGGCAGCCTGTCTTCAACACTGGACCAGATCTTTATCCTGCCCCAGATGGGAAGCAGCCCAGGGGACCCAATGGGGTGTGCACCAGGGTTTATAGAAGAATGAGCCAGTGTGTTTTGGTCTGGATCCCTGCTGACTGGGTGCTGTACCCCTGGCACCCATAGGGCCCTGGGCTGGGGCTTGGTGGGGTGGGAGGGCCTCAGCCTCCCTACCTGGGCGCTACACACTGCCCATAGACTTTGTGGATACTAACTGTGGTGATTAGGCCACACTACCCTCGTCCAAGGGCTGTACATAAACCTTGTATATACTGACTGGCGGTTAGACTGCGCTGCCCTCATCCAAAGGCTGCACATAGACCTTGTGTATACTGACTGTGGTGATTAAGTCATACTACCAGACCAGTTTGCCCTGACTGCAGGGCGAGGTCCACCCAGGAACTGTGTGATCAGAGACTTGCTGGGCGCCCTCCCTGATATCCTTCCCCCTGTCTCCCCATGAGTGGGCACTAGGGAGGGCCTACCCTGCGACACCCTGTTATGTTAAATAAACAGTTTGCAACAGATATTAGTGAGTGTGTCTTGTTTAATTGGGTGTGCTTCACAGTGTGGGTGGATGGGTTGGGGGCTGGCTGTGGTAGAAGGGGAGAGAGGGTGGTGTGTGGCAGGGCAGGCCTGGTCCTCAGAGTTCCTCCTCTGTGTCAAAGGTGTTTGTCAGTGTGTCACATACTGTGACAGCCCTTTGTAATGCTCGGTCCCATGGGGGCACAGCTGCAGGCTGCTCGTATTGGCCCCCAATGAGCTGGGCCTCAGCCTCCTAGGCAGCAGCAACAGTGTCGCCCCACAGCTCACAGAAATTGTGCAGGGCCATGCACATGCTGATGACCTACGACGTCATCTCCTCCCCAAGGTGGAGGTGGGTAAGGAGGTACCTCCAGTATGCCTTCAGCCATCCAAAGGCCTGCTCGACCACCTGACAGCAGCAGCTCACATGCTGATTGAAAAGCTGCCGGTGAGGATTGAGGGGTGCTGTGTAGGGGAGGCGCATAAGCCATGGGCGGAGGGGATAGGCTGCATCGGTAACAATGAGAATGGCTACCTCTACTCCCCCAACATTGATGTTTGGGGGGAGGATGAAGGTGCCCACCTCCATGCCCCAGTACAGGGCAAAGTTCCAGAGGATTCTGGCATCATGCGCCCTCCCTGGCCAGCCCACATAACCACTCTGGCAGACGCCCCAGTGGTCCACAAGGGCCTGCATAATGATAGAGTAATACTCCTTCCTATTGCTGTACTCAGCAGCTCGGTGTCTGGGGCCCTCACAGGGATGTGCGTGGCGTCCAGTATCCCCATGCAATTGGGAAATCCCAGGGTGGCCATGCCATCCATCGTGTCCTGCAGCTCCCCTGGAGTGACCAGGCACTGCAGCAGGATCCTGTTGATGGCCCTGGTAGCCTGTATCAGGATGTTCCCAATGGTGGACCTGCCAACACTGAAGAGGCGCGCCATGGACCTGTATGACTCTGGAGTGGCCATCTTCCACAGAGTGATGGCCACTCTTTTGTCAACAGGGAGGGCCGGTCTCATGGTAGTGTCCCTTCGGCGCAAGAGTGGGGTGAGTTCTGAGATGAGGTGGTTGAAGCTGGCCCTGCTCACACGGAAATTCCTCTGCCACTGGTTGTCCCCCCAGGTTTGGAGCACTACCCGCTCCCACCAGTCTGTGCTGGTCTCCTGGGCCCAGACCTGGCAAGGCACAAAAAGGGGCAGGGGAACTAGGGCAGCTCTGAGTCCCAGGATGATGGCAACCTGGGGCACAGCCTGGGCAGCATCAGGGTCTGCAAGCAGAGTGTCCCCCAACAGGAGAACACTGCAGGTGAGCAATGGGTCTAGTGGCCACACGCGAAGGCTAGGTGCAGGGCAGCATCCATGTCTGTCTCTTGCAGAGTCCTGCTAGCCAGAATGGACAGGGAAGTGAGGTTGATGCCTGCTTTTATAGGATTGGCTGGCAACATGGCTGCCAACAAGGCCCAGTGAGGTGGCTATGTTGCCATACCTCCCATGGTGCCCCTCTCCTGAAGCAAAATAGCAAGTCCAATGTTTGGACATGCTATTTCGATTCCAGCTTTTCCCTTATTTTGACTTGATTTTTGGTTATTTTGATTCCAGTTATTTTGAAATAACGTTTTTATTTTGAAATAAGTTATTTTGATATAATGGGCTACATGTAGACATAGCCAAAGAGTGTTGCTTTCCTTTTGTCACCCAGGTGATAGATGCCAAAATAGCCTTTACTACTTCTTATATTCCCAAAGTCCACTGTTTCTGTTTCAAGAGCCAAGAAAGCTTCCTTGCAGTGCATGTTCTATCCTCCTTGACTGTCAAGCAGTCTTTTCCCACAACCAGTTTATCTTGATAGGTCTGTTTACCTTATATGTAGATATATATTTTCATTGTTCTTAGTGCTATTACCTGGCTGAATTCACATTGGAAACAGGTAAACAGCTGAAAATATTCTTTTTTTTTTTTAGGACAGGTTGTGCTTTCAAGACACCTTTTAAGAATATTTGCAACACACTATCCTTTATACATAACCTGTACATAAATCACTCAATAATATTAATTACTAGCACCAGCTCATCACAGGGTGCACATTTGTGCACCTCGGGTTATGATCTGTATGATTTTTCTGTTAACAAGCATTGTGATTGTATGATTTTTCTGCCAATTAAGCCATGGAAGGTGCCTTCATGAATGTTCATAACATATCCCCCATGCTCATTATATCATGTTTTCTACAGTATTACACATGTGCACAGACATGTAGCATGTTTTCTATGGCTCAAGGGGATGGGAAACAGATAGAACTCTCCCCCAGCATCATGTAAACAACCAAAGCAGCAAGCAAGTACCTAGAAGAAGCAACAAAGATATGCTACTTGAGGTGGCTAAAGGAGGTCACATTGGCCCAGAAAGGAGAGGTTAAGGGACTGTAGATACAAAGAGAGACACTTGGAGGGATTTGGGGCTTTTTGCCTGGGAATCTTGATCTTGAAACAACTTCAAGCAAGATCTGGGCCCTTCCTAGTCTCAGGTAGAGACAGGCTGTACAGACATCTGAGAGCCAAACACATTGAGCATAAACCTGGACTATGAGGTCAGTTTAAGTAGCGATATTAGGTTAGTATATGTGTTTTACTATTTATTTCCTTGTGGTTGCTCCTGACTGTTCAGTCACTACTCATATAACTCACTTAGAATTGCTCGATTAAAGTATAAGGCTGGGGCACAAAACCCTGTTTGCTGCTCCACTGTGCAGGCCACTCCCCACATTTGGTCCAGCGTGCCACTGTGACCTCCCAGTTTTCACTCCTGAACCCCAATTCATTCCACTTTGCCAAGTGAACGATCACTCTTGAGTCAGTCCGCACCAGCCTCTCATTTGCAGTCAGTCCCAAGCAGTGGGTGTATGCTCTCTGGCTACTTGAGGGATGGTCCCCAAGCAAGCATGCCTGGCTTCAGATACCACTGTGGGAGCCACTGTCTGACAGGAATTTGGACCCATTCCCAATCACCATAAACTCAAGTCCATCCATTTTAGAAAGAAATGGATAGTGCCCAGCCTTTCTCACTCATACCCTCTAAAGACTACACAGTTTTAGATAAAAAAAATTACTAGTTTATTGATCAGATTATAATTCTAAGCAAGAATATGGCCAACCATGGCAGAATCACAATATAAATGAGTCAGGAGTGACCACAAGAAAATAAAAGATAAAAAAACACTTACTAACCTAATAGTTGTACTTAAACTGACCTCTTAGTCTAAGCTTATCTTCAATAGCTGTCAGATGTTTGTACAGCTAGTCTTTGCCTGAGACCAGGCAGGGCACAGATCTTTCTTGAAGGTGTTTAAAGATGGAGATTCCCAGGCAAAAAGCCTCAAATCCTCCCAAGTCTCTCTCAGTGTTTCCATGTTCCCTTGATCCCCTCCTTTTTCTGGGCCAAGGTGATCTCTTGTTCCAGTCTGAGCCACCTCAGTTACCATATCTTTACTGCTTCTTCCAGATACTTACTTGCTTCCTGCTTTGGTTGTTTACATGCTGCTGGGAGAGATTTCTTTTTGTTTCCCACCCCCTCGAGCCATGGAAAACATGTTACACATCTGTGGTGTGCTCTGTCCCAACTGGAACAGAAGGATTCCTAGGGTCACAGAATGATGACCTGAGTATGCTCTTTAACATTCATCTGAGAAACAAGAATGCAGTAAATAAGAACTGATGAATGAAGTGTCACAAAAGGCTGCTCAAACATCTATGCATAAAAATAAACCCAGTACTGGCAACAAAAAGAATAGAAAGCAACCAAGCAAGAATATTCAGTCTATTAAGGCTTTTGAGGAAAAGTTAGAGGCAGTGAAAAGCAAATGAGTTAATGCTAGCTAAAAGGCTTTCTACAAATATATTAGAGGCAACAGGATGTACCAGAGAGAAAGTAGGCCCATTAATAAGTGATGAGACATTAAATGAATGCTAAATCATAAATAAGCTACTGAGTTCCTATTCATTCTTTCTCTGCACATATGTTTCAGTGAAGATAAAGTAGTGAGACCCCAGGAATTTGATCATTAACCAATCAGTTGACTTCCTCTGCCATACCAAAACCCAGAGAAGGGTACATTTAGAGGAGTCCTTGAAGGTCCCTGACCCACAGAGTTCTCCCATGTTGTTCAAGGATGGGTTTCTCTCTGGGACCCACACCTAAACCCTACAGATTCTCAGAGATTCCCATGGCTCCTGATAGGATCTCTGGGGGTGTGTTCACACAGCAGTCTTATTTCGAAACAACAGGTCATTTCGAAATAAGAAAGGCCACGTTCACGCGACACACCGTTGCTTCGAAACAACGGATTCCATTGTTTCGAAACAACGGCATTGTTTCAAAACAACTTAAACCCCATGTGGGGATGAAACAGCATTGTTTCGAAATGATTGTTTCGAAACAATGCTGTCTGAAAATGTGTTTCAAAACAACGGTGACTCGTTTTGAAATAACTGTTGTCTGAACATGCTATTTTGATTCCTGCCTTTTTCCTTAATTCGAATCAACAAACTGTTAATTCGAATTAACTTATTTTGAAATAAGGCTTTATTTCAATACAACTTGTATCGAAACAACTTGTATCGAAATAACCCCCTGTGTGTGAACATAGCCTGGGTGGCCAAGCCCTGGATTTTCACACTGATTTTGTGTTGTTATACGCTCTGATAAAGATGCCTGAAATCTGAAGCCTTGCTAAAAGGCAGGCTCTCTTCTCCATTGCTCTCCTAGCAATCACTCTTAGGCTATGTCTACATACGGTTTTGTTATTTCGAAACAAGTTATTTCGATATAACTTATTTCGATATAACCTGTTATATCGAAATAACTTGTTTCGAAATAACAAAATGGTGTCTTCAAAATAAGGGAGTGAAATAGCAGGTCCACA
>ML681972.1:63920294-63977728 GCA_007922195.1 Podocnemis expansa | reverse complement strand
GGCCACCACAACCGTTGTTTTGAAACAACTTGTTTCGAAACAACGGTTGTTTCGAAACGGCATGTCCCGTTGGCGTTGTTTCGAAACAACCGTTTCGAAACAACGCTCTTTTGAAAGGCAACGAGGTTTAGCTTCTTTCGAAAGGACCACGGCCATTTCGAAAGAAGCGGTTTGCTTCTTTCGAAATGGCCGTGCGTCGTGTGGCCATGCCATTCCTTATTTCGAAATAACCTCTGTTGTTTTGAAATAAGGACTGTGTGTGGACATACCCGTTAAGAGCAATTACCTACTATGAAAGGGCTCAATCCCCTTTTCTGGAAAGGCAGAGTAGAGAAGAGATTGATTGAACCAACCCCACCTTCATCATGATCTGTGTAGTTCCTACTCCTTTCTAATACCTGGAGCAGGCAAGCACACTTCATCTGAAGGAGGAGTTTGAGGTGAGGGAGTGGAATTGACACTATAGCCACTGAGCATTTATACACAGGAGAAGGGAGCTCTGTATATGCAAAGTTCTCTCCACATATGACTTTAAGGACATTATGTCCCACCTACCCACCTAAGTGGATATAGAATTTATGCACAAAGAAATTATGGAAAAGTGAGTAAATCTAGAGTCACAGCTGCGGCACCAATTCCATAACAGAAAGAAGAGTGTCTCTGGTAATTCTAGTCTTGCAAGTATACCCCAAATAAAAAAAAAGAACAAAACCATAAGTAAATATCTAGAAACCATCAGTAAAGGCCTTCAACTCCCACACAAGGCAATGAGTCAACTTCTTATGTCCTCACTCTGGTGAAACTCTTATAGGGTATGTCTATACTGGAGGCTCTGTTTTAAGTCAACTTAACAAGTTAGAACGTCCACATTCCAAATTCCTGTGGACTTGCCATGTAACACCTAAGTCAGTCTTTTTAAGTTGACTTAAGGGTTATGCCCCATCTATACTGGTTTAAGTTGACTTAATAAGGTTGACTTATGCCTTAAGTTGACCTTAAGAGGTGAAGTTAAGTCAAATTAAGGAAGCACTTAAGTTGACTTAATAAATTCCCAAGGTGGGCAGAGCTTTCCTTAGGTTAACTTACAGAAAGTTAAATTGACCTAAGGCTCCAATGTAGACACACCCATAGAAGTTGATGTGAGTTTTGTTTAAGGAAAAGAAACAAGGAGCCCTGTGGCACTTAGGGTATGCCTATCTATACTAGAGGGCTCAGTTAAGTCAATTTAACAAGGTCGACTTAAAATTGACTTTATTAAGTCAGAGAGTCCACATTTGCTGACTTGATTTTATTAAGTTCACTTAAGCCAGGGTAGCCACTTAAGTTGACTTAATAAAATTGACTTAATGCTTATAGTTGACTTTAAGGGCAGGTGTTATTAAGTCAACTTAAGCAAGCACTTAAATCGACTTAATGAAAGCCAAATGTGGTCATGGAGTTGCTTACATTGACTTAATCCAAGTTAAGTCAACTTAAGCCTCCAGTGTAGACATACCCATAAAGACTAATGAATTTATTTATTGCATGATCTTTCATAGGAGAAAATCCCACTTCGTCAGACGCTTAGAAGCATTTTCAAAGCATCTGATGAAGTGGGATTTTTGTCCTATGAAAGGTCATGCAGTAAATAAATTTGTTAATCTTAAACTCCTTGGACTCCTTGTTTGTTTTGATGACCTAGACTAACATGACCACCACTTTGGAACTTGGTTAAGGAAAGATTTCAAAATCTAGGCCATTGATTAGAATAGGATTTGAGCTTACTTGGGTGGGGGGAGATAATAAGTAAAGATAATAAGTGGAACAATCTCAAAAATAAGGAATATCCAGTGAGGTGCCACAGCAGCAGTGATAGATTGCATCTTCTTTGACTTCAGTGTTGCCCAGTTCTTCAAATATGTAGTAGGCCTAAGGCTTACCGGTGAACCAGTCTCCCAACACTATACGAGCTAGAAATGGACACCTTGCTAAAAGTTTTAACTTAGTTTTTTGTTATTTGATTTACAAATGATTGTGCAAAGAACTTTATAAATACAAAACAAATGGAAAATGTATAAATAATGCACTACTGGTAAAGGTTATTATTAAGCATTAGATTTTGATCAGTGAAAGTGGATAAACAGTGATTTCACTGTAAACAAACAGACAAAATATTTCCATCTATGCTCATTGAAATTTACAGATAGATAAAGAAAGAAACATACTACTTAAGAACTTAGATGTTGTTTTAAGGCTCTTTACATTTTATATTTTGGCATGTGAAGCTGACAATTTATGGTTTGTTATGTTTATAAAGCTTTAACTTTTTAAATATCAAAGTTTATGATCATAAAATATTTTTAAGTCCCCTCTTTATCTATACCCTCATAATTTCCCCAAATCACAGAAGTTTAATTCAATATAAGTATATTTAAATGCTTAAAACCCTCAATTTTGCACAGCTAACAAAATTAAAATTGATCAACAAGGGGAAAATGCTTAAAAAGAACATTGATCTTCATTCTTAAATTACATATATAAAAATTGAATTCTGCTAGGTCTAGTTATGATTAAGCAAGAAATGTGAACATGTTCTTGAAAACTTTTTTCTGTGTGGTGGGAGAGAGGAATTTACAAGATTAAAACAAGTTACTTATAAATAATGTGAGCTAAAAGTAAGCAGTGAATCAGACAGCATTGTATCAATCTGTCATCTTTGTCATTAGCTGCATATTTTGTTTTCACAGCTCTGGTAACACACATGTATTTTTGTACACTGTATTAATAATTGATTAATAAATATCAGTCAAGTTTGGTGACAAGTTCCAGGGAGGTAGTGGTTTCAGTCTATTTCAGCAACAAACAAACAAGGCATCCTGTGGCACTTTTAAAAACTAACAAATTTATTTAAGGCATAAGTTTATGTGGGCATAACCCATTTCCTCAAGCTTGGGTTTCTCTTTAATTATTAATTAAAATCAAACCTGAATTGGTAATGTTAATTATTAAGTAGCAAGTTAATGAAAAAAATCAGACTATTCTAAATTGGATCTTTCTAAAACTGTATGTTCCAAAAAGTAAGGGAGGACAATACAACCATCTACAAATAACTGAAGAATGATGAGCTCAAGAAATCACCAGAATTATTTGGTGTGATAAATGTGGGTATAGGTAGGAGCAATGAGATGGTATTTAAAAGGAGAAAATGTAAGCTGAACATTGGGGAAATTTCTTCCAAAGACTGAGTTATATTTCATTGTATTACAATCTCAAGAGAAGTGGTAGAAGTTTGGGACTTGTAGAACTAGCATTAGAAATATAACAAAGGGAACAATTCTGCATTGGTTGGGAATTGGTGGTATGGTTTAAGAGTTTACTATTCTCTAACATCAATGATTATTTGATTTAAAAATGCACTATCAAGTCAAGCATGAACTTTTATTCTTCCTAAGAATTAAAGGGTAGAGTCACCTGGATAACTAGCACAGCCCTTCTAATCACAATGATAAGCAAGTCAGAATAAAATATCAGATCAAGTTTGCAACTCTGTGGAGACAGGGCAGCTTAGCAATAATGGAAGTTACATGCACATGCTGAGAGGACAATATACCCTCTTGGGTACTGCCAAGCATGTCACTGCCTAACATTGTTATTTGCTAGGGCAGCATTTCTTTTGTCATGTTCTTTGTTCTTCCTCAGGCATACTGTACACTAAGATCTTTATAACTAATTGAACTCACCCCATCAGTGACTGTTATTGATGGATCAAATTCTGCTGTGGAACATTAACATAAATCCAGAATAACTCTGATGGCATCTGGAAGTTTATAACTCTCTTCATCCCCTCCCCTCATTTGTATATACGTGTGCCTATTTCTGATACTCACACTTCAAAAAGGATGAGGAAAAATTGAAAAGGGTTCAGAGAAGATCTAGATGAATAATCTGAGTCTTGAAAACCTGCCATAGACTGAAAGAATAAAGAAGCTCATATTTATCACATGAAAGCAAAAGTTAAAAATAACTTTATCATGGTCTATATGAAATTCTGTAGGGAAGAGATTTCTGTTAGAAGGCTTTTAAATCTCACAGACAAATAGCACAACACAATTCATCAGCTCAAAAATGAAGTCAGATAAAAATTTGTGCCTTATTTCTCATCTGAGTTTAAGAAAGGATGATTAAACATTAGAACAAACTACGAAGGGAAACTGGATTCTCCAACTCTTCATTTCTTAAGAGCAAAATGGAATACCTTGCTAAAAGATATGCCCTAGCTTAACCCAAAGTAACAGTCTTAATGTAGAAATTATTGGATGAAAGTCCATGTCCTATGTTATACAGGAGGCCAAACTAGGTTATCAGAATTATCTGGTATGGCTTTAATAAAAATCTATGGATAATGTCAGTACTACTGTCAAATACAAATAAGTCTATCCTTTTTGGTATGTCATATCTGAGAACAGAAACTGAGCTATGTTCAGTTATACCTCCTTCATAAGTTGTGAGTACATTAAGTCCAACCCAGCTCCCACTGAAGTAAATGGAGTTTTTTCAGAGGCAATTAATTATTAAACAACGGAGGCATCTATAACTTTCACAATGGCACCTTCAGAGTACTGGTTGCTTAACAAATTATTTTTTCTTGTACTCAAGTGGGTGAACATAAAAGAGATCTGACAATAATTCTGGACTAAATAAGATCATGAAGTAAGCATGCTCTTAAAGAAATGTAATTAATATCATGTTGCTGCATTTTGTTTCCAACTAGTAAATGGATTTTCACTTCTCCTTTATGAAGCTCAGGTAATCAGGTTTAACCTAAGATAGCAAACTGGGGGTATGTGAAGGCTGATATTGACTCTGCAAAACTGTAAGGAGGCCATGGAGCTTTCATGCAATCCCGCTTTAACACTACTTCAACTACAGGCACTCCAGCTGCAACAGCCACATCCACTCTGCACACAGACCCCAATACAGAGAAAGTTAAAGCAACTAGATCTCTACAATTAAGGATCCTGGGATACCCACCCTGAACTGATCGTATGCTTTTCCTACACAGAGCCTTCTCTGAACCTTTCAGCAATATGAATGGACTAAAAGTTGGGTCTCTCACATATATTTTAGGAGGATATAGGAATATGCTGATAGGTGTGTGAGGGGCGAGGGGCAGGGGCAGGGGTTGCACAGCAAATTGTTAGGTGCGAGATGGTAGAAGATCATTAGAGATTGCTCAATTCACAGAACTGCCTTCCTATCCTCCATACACACCTTCCTCTGATTTTATGGAAGCTCCTCCACAGATGTTCTGCAAAAAAACATGATGAGCAGGTGTAGGAAAGACAAAATAGAGTGGAAAGGGGCCAGGTCACAGACTGACTATATCATTAGCTGTTTAGTAAACCTTTTTCTCACTGTAGTGTGTGAACTAGGCAGAGAACCATGGGAAGAGAGCTCCTGTGGAAGTCATGGTATCACAGGGACTGGGAGGCAGAATGGAAGTACAGTGTCCACTGTGAATTGTCCTGTCTTTCACTGGACTTCCAAGTTGTGCCTGGACCTCAGAAGATGCTCCTGGGTTTCATGGGATGAGTTCTCTTTATACAGTACAGGGGAGGGGATGGTGAATGATTCTGCTATGAAGGAAATGATCAGGTAGAATGTCTGACTTTCAGATTCAGTCTTTTGTGTCACTGATCTCATGGATTGGCAACAATGGTTAGTATTTATATGTGCTTCTTTGTCATTCTCTCTTTAGGAAAACATTGCTTAAAAATGTTAGAGAGATCACTGATGTGTTTTACATAGATAACTAGTATACAGTCAACATATATGTATACTTCTTTTTGGGCATCAAAATTGTGCAAGACATTTTAATCAGAGGCCTTGCAGGAACTCCTGTCAACTCCATCTTTATCATTGCTCCTCCTACACAAGAAGGTGCCAAGGCACATTCTAGATCTAGATAGAAGTGGTACTTGGTTGTACTAAAAATATTCTTTAGAGGAAGTTTAAGCACCAATATTAACTTTTTTAGACAGGCATCTTCTTTCTAAATACAAACTAGTTTTACCTGTTAAAATGCCTATTCCCTCTACTTGCCTTTTAGTCTTCAGCCTGGGATTACAGTAATTTAACATATAATGAAAACAACAAATACAGAAATTTAAGATTGCATTAAGTGAGGACTACAGCTGTGACAGAACAAGAGACCTGGTGGATTCAAGCCCAGAGGGGGTCTGATGTGTTAGCAAAGAGAGGGAGGAATAGCCTTGGGACAGATGTGAACTTAACCACAAAAGTGTAATGACTATGATGCTCCCATGGCAAAAGAACTACCAGTAGGCTTCTCCATGATTGCTTTGCAATAGTTTGAGGTAAAAACTGTAACCTGGGACATGTATAAAAATGTGGAAAGAAATAACAAAGTTCACATTTCCATCCAGTTGATGAAACCTTGGGACAACACCAAGGGAAGATTCATCTAGTCAGTAGGAGCCAGTGTTTTTCTAACATGGCATCATGTTAGAGCCCAGCTGAATTGCATCAATATTCATCATTGTTACCCGTCAACAAATTCTAAGACATGCAGGGACTTTTACTCAGTTTAAAGGAATGGTGAATATGCCCAGCCTGTATTATCCACATGATGAAACTTCAAGTTCTGCGCTCTGTTACATGCCTAATCATCTTTCACCTTAATATGCATACTACACTAGTGTAAAAAAGTGACCTGTTAGAAAAAGGACTGCACCAAGGAGCTTGGGTTTATTCCCTCTGTTGCTGCTGATCTGCTGGGTAACATTGGGCAGGTAGATAACTGTCTCTCTGTGGCTCAATTTCCCCATCTGTAAAATGGAGAGAATGATAGTAATGAAAAGCACTATATAAGAGCTAGGTACAATCACCAACCGTGTATCCATTTACCAATTTAGCATAAAATTCACCTCTGAATTTGGCCCATGATGCAATTAAATTTTATAAAACTGATGCTCATCTACTTTTTACATGAGAACTTTTGATAAGAAATTTTATTAAGAAAACAAACTTATGCACATTACTTTCTTTGTTTTATTTTCAAAACTGGAAGTCTTTCCTGAAAGTATTTACTGACAACCATCTAAGAGCCTGAACTGAAAACCACTAGGTTTTTGATGAAAAACCAAAGGGAAACAACTTGCCAGTTGCCAGCAAAAACATAATTGACGTTTTTAACCGGTTCTAAACAAAACAATAGCCAACTTTAACATGAATTGATGATCTCTGTCATCCTTAACCCTTGGTATTGGGGCCTGGTTAAAAAAAAACCCAATTATTTGGACTTTCAGATAGTATTTGAAAGAGTCTTTCACTAGAAGAGTTTAAAGAATTTTATTATATGTAGCCTTTAGATGAGAAAGTTCTTGTTATCTTGTTATAAAGATTCAAAACATAAAATAGGAAGGCATGGCCACTTTTCAACAGTTTAGCACTATGGAACCTCACACTTCCCCACACTAGAACCCATGTATTTTAATATATTTTATGAATGATCTCAAAAAGGGGAGTGGATTGATGGTTCTTTTTATTTGTTTTTTTTTTTTGTTTTTTTTTTTAAACCCACAATGACAACATTATGTAAGTTATCCAAAGTTAGAAGAGATTGCCAGTAGAACTGGTTGGTAGACCTCCAACGAGCTCATTGTTTCATCAAAATTTGCAAATTCAAACATCAAACATTTTGCACAGACACTGCAATTTCTCTCAAGTTCTATTGGAACCCTGGCTGAGTTCCTGGCAGTTCATCCACCTGGCACTTCAACACTCCACTTTGTAAGCCATGGGGCATTTCAGGACTTCCCTAGGCCTTAGCCCCAGGGCAGCTAAGTGAATGGAATGTCCTTAGTCAAAACCCCATTGCCTTTTGCAGCATTTCAGAATGTGTGGTTCTCATTCCTAATCAGAACAAAACCAAATCTTAAACCATTAAAATCCCTTGTGAAACAAAATGAACCTTTCTCAACCCTGCTCTAATTCTGAGGTACTTCACAGGTTCTTAAAGCTTGATGGCTATGTGTACACTATTTCCAAAGGGACAGTCATGTCAGTCTAGTCCAGCAAAAAAAACAAAACCAAAAAACAAAAACAAAACCAAAAACAAGGAGTCATGTGGCACTTAAAGACTAACGGATTTAGTTTCACAGAGATTTTCTCCCACGAAAGCTCATGTGAAAAATAAATCTGTTAGTCTTTAAGTGCCACACGATTCCTTGTGTGTGTGTGTGTGTGTGTGTGTGTGTGTGTGTGTGTGTGTGTGTGGTTTTTTGTTTTTTTTAACACGTCTACACTGCGGGGGCCCTAGGAAGTCAACTGAACGAGGTCAACTTTAAGTTAACCTTGTTCAGGTAACTTCAGGGTATGCCTGGACTGACTACAGTGCAGACATACCCGGGGCCACCCCACCTCCTGCCACACCCCTGGTCCCAAATGGGCTCCCGAAGCCCCATCTGGCCCCGGAGCTGCAAGCAAGCCGCTGGGAGTAGGATCCAGCTTCTATCCCTTCTCTGCAGACTTTGGGGGCAGGAAGCTGGTTCCTGCCACTGATGGCAAGGGGCTGGGTGTCTGATCAGGCTCCTAGCCCCTCTCTGCTGCCCACACAGAGGGGCTGGGAGCCCAATCTGGCCCCCAGCCCTCTCTGCAGGCTGTGGGGTTAGGAGCTGGCTCAGAGCCTGGTCAATCTCACAGGCTCAGCTCCTGTGAAACTGACCAGGCTTCAAGCCAGCTTCTAACCCCCAAAACCTGCAGAGAGGGGATGGGACAAGATATGGCTCCCAGCACCTCACCACTGGTGGCAGGGCCTGGAAGCCAGTTCCTGCAGCCTGTGGAGAAGGGCTGGGAGCCGGAGCCAGCTCCCACACTCTCACCTCAGGGCAGGAACCAGAGCAGGCCCCCAGGGCCTGATCATACGCTGGGTCATGGAAGCGGGTGCGCTCTGCCCTGCAAAGTTGACTTAAACGCTTAAGTCTACTTACAGGGCAGGAGTTTAATCAGCTGTTCTTAGTTACACTTTTGCATAATAAAAGGATGACAAGTTATTCAACAAAATTGAAAGGCAGCAGATTAATAATTGATAGAAGAAAATACTTCTATACGCAAACACATTACTCATCTTTAGAGCTGATTGCCACTAGGTATTGTTGAAACCAACAGCTTAGTACCATTCAGGGAGAGAACAGAAACTGTTATATTATACAGGATAGGTGCATGGACTAACCCTTTCCTGCCAAGTGTTGTGAGCTACAAATGCCAGGTTCAATAGCTAAGAGTTCCTGTCCCTCTTATAACTAGCACCACTGACCTGAGACCCTCCCTGCCAGTGAATTTCTGGATCACTGAATACTTTCCCTGGGTTCCCCCAATAGGTAATACTTCCTCACTTTCAAGCACCACGTGTGCGTATGAAACAAGGAAAATATTATTAGGTGATGAGGGAACATGGAAAGACTCAAATAGCTTTATGAATAACAATAATAAAAAAAACCCCACTCACAATACAAAACTCCTCCGTGGTAACCTTTGCAGTAATTTGATGACTCTGTTCCCAACCTGGCTATGTAAATGTCTAATAGGCAAAGGTCTCTTTACTATGACAATTACTTTCTAACATTAAATGGGTGTCTGGCTGGTGAATCATGCCTTCATAATGAGCATTTAATTAATTGTTATGTTGGGGTTAGAAAGGAATTTTCCCCCAGGGAAGATTGGCACAGACCCTGGGGTTTTTTCACCTTCCTCTGCAGTATGCAGCATGGCTCACTTGCTAAAGATTTCCTGTACCTGAAAGTCTTTAAAACATGATTTGTGGACTTTAACTCAGTCCTAGGTTACAGTCCTATTACAGGAGTAGGTGCATTAGGTGTCTTGCTTAGGACATAATCAATTACTACTAACTGGTAGACATCAGAAAGAATGTTTTCTGCTGGGCAGATTGTTCCATAATTGTGCACTGTATGGGTTTTTGCACCTATGAGACAGCTGGAATATATGTAATGGATATCAGGCTGAAGAGACACATGGTCTGCCCCAGTATGACTGTTCCTGTATTTCAATAAACTGTTTGCATTTAGCTGGCCCATGATGTTTGGGTACAGAACCCATTTGAGGTGGTTGTTAATAATCTTTTATTTCTGACCAGTAACTTTCAGTCAGAAAATAGAGCCCAAGCTTGCCTCAGGTTTCACTCCATTAACTTCAATTGCGTGACACTAGAGATGGGTTTGACCCAATGAGTCATTTTAATACATTCAGCAGTTTTCATGATTTTCCCTCATGCCTTGCATCTGGTCTTTTCTTCCCATGCAAATCTGTTTCTTACAGTGATTTAATTTGCAATCTTGTTTTGTAGTCAGAACAGAGAATTATTTTTTGGGTGACTAAGTATTCATAGAATCATAGAACACTAGGGTTGGAAGGGACCTCATAGGTCATCTAGTCCAACCCCCTGCCAGAGGCAGGACCACTCCCACTAAACCATCCCAGTCATGGTTTTGTCCAGCCGGGCCTTAAACACCTCCAAAGATGGAGACTCCACCACCTCCCTTGGCAGCTCATTCCAATGCTTCACCACTCGCCTAGTAAAAAAGTTTTTTCTAATAGCCAGCCTCGACCTCCCTAACTGCAACTTGAGACCATTGCTCCTTGTTCCGTCCTCTGTTACCACCGAGAACAGTCGAGCTCCATCTTCCTTACAGCATCCCTTCAAGTAGTTGAAGGTTGCTATCAAATCCCCCCTCAATCTTCTCTTCTGCAGACTAAATAAGCCTAATGCTTTCAGTCTATCCTCATAGGGCTTGTGCTCCAGCCCTTTAATCATTTTGGTTGCCCTCCTCTGAACTCTCTCTAGCATGTCCCTGTCCTTTTTGTAGTGGGGAGCCCAAAACTGAACACAGATTCACTTTGATATCATGCAGCTTATCATGCAGTAGAAATTTTTTTAATATCCTATTTTACTGGGGTTATAAAACTTATTTTTTATTCTCCATTTGCTCTCAGTGGTTAAATTAGTCTGTCTTTTTACCTCTGTAAAAATGTTCATTAGTGCTACCATTTTAAGCCTTTTGCTCTTAACTACATTTCCACCAGTCTAAGAATCTTTTGATGTCGAGGTCCTTGTTTTTCAATTGATCATCTCCTTGGGTTGACTTTCAGTCTAAATGAACTATCCAGTCTATTTGACTTTTTTCTCAGAAGTCATATTTGTGTTTATAGAAACCAAGCGCTCTTTAATAAATACAGAGAGAGTATTTTTTAGTTTAAGAGCAGCAGAACATTCATGTATGCTTTTGCAATGACTCAAACTTATGAATTCTTTCCAAGTATTACCAAACAAGTATTCATTAAATTATGAGTCAAGCCACTAAAAATAATGCAATTAAAAATGTAGAAAGTGGGTTATTTTTATTTGCATTTTAGTTTTTGAGCAACTCTGGTTCATAATTTCAGGCTTTCATTTGCAACCACATGGTCTGCTCGAAAGCAAGATCTGAGTATCTAAGCTGTTTGATTATCTTCACCTGCCTCTAATATAATAATTTCTAAACCACCACAGGAAGGCAGCAGTCAGTACTACAAGCAAATAACAGACTGGTAAAAGGTTGGGTATAATTGTATCTTAACTTGTGCCTTGTATTGTAACTCCTGACTCCCATTGACTTAAACAGAGGCAGGATTTCATTTCAGGTTTGTATAGTTAAGCATACTTGCATTTGTAATATTGTGGCATAATTTATTGTAGATAAAAGTTCAGGAGTTGGACTACTATTAAATGAACTTAGTGCACCTTGTGATAAAGCAGTTTTTGTATCAGTTCTAACATTTTGAATTGTGGCTTTTTTTTTTTTATTTCCCCTCGTTCATTTGATTTCCTGTTAGACAGGAAAACAGTCATGTGCCACATTTAATAGCCTGAAATTTTTATTTCAAATATTCATGTGGTTCATTATTGTTGACTCTATTTTTTTCATCTTATAATGTTTACAAACTGGTCATATATACGTTATTGCATTTGATATTAACTTATTTATCCATGAATTTATCTACTGGCTAATGAGACAATCTAATGATTGTTTTTTTAAACAAAGTATATACCTACAAGACTACCTTATAATTGTTGACTGTAGCTATTTCAGAAAAGGAAAATTCTTTCGGCTTCCCACCCTCCAAGCGAAAACAAATTTTGTCAAGAAATTCTTTGATGCATGCTAACTAAAGTGCACACTTATTGAAGGTGCTGTCTACACAGAATCTTGAAACTTACTATCAACAACTGTGTTTAAAAGCAGGTAATAAAGCACAGTTGTCAACATTTTCCAGCCTGAGTGTTGCTTTCACAGTTGTCTCCAAGTTCTCAGTTGAGTATCTAAGGATACATCTATCCTGGAGCCTTAGGTGGACTTAAGGAAGTTTAAGTTAACCTACAGATTCCCGCAACCACACTGGGCTTTTATTAAGTCAACGTACATGCTTCCTCAAGTCAACTTAATAACATCACCACTTAAGGTCAACTTAACACTTAAGTCAACCTTTTAAAGTCAAATTAAGCCTGTGTGGATGGGGAATAGCCCTTAAGTCAACTTAACTGGCCTCCAGTCCCCCTCCCAGAGTTCCTGGCCACCAGGAAGGGTTGGCCTCGCACCTGCCAGTGTGGATGCAGGCAGTCAACAGGAGTCTTCAGTGTGGATGCTCTAAGTTGACTTAACAAGGTCGACTTTAAGTCATATTAAAGTCAACCCTGTTAAGTTGAATTAACAGAGCCTCCAGTGTAGACATATACTTAGTAATAACACACAAGTTCCTGTATATCATTCTAATCATGCATGCATTCCTGCAAGCACATATACAGCAGAGTGACTTTAGTATTGTCATGTTAAATTAAATTAAAAGCACTACTTACATTCACTGTATTCATCAGGTACATTTGCAGAATTAGGCCCATGATTTGTCAATTTGGCCCTGATTCTGGTAATTGCTGTGCAGGTAGATCCTGGTACCTGAAGAGAGCTCACTGTAGAATGAGCATAAACTTCTTGCAGATGTAAATAATTTCACAGTCATCCTAGGAAGTGTAGTCATACTGGAAATCAAAAACCCTTACTTATGGCAGTGCTGAAATAACCTGTTCAAGCTGTTAGAGCTAGTCAACAACAGTAGAAAAGAGGGGAGTTGTACAGGGGAGCTCTCCAGGTGAAGGAGGAGTGAGCAAATGATCGCTGGGTCAACTTGTTTGTTAGTTTGTTTGTTGCATCCTTTTTTTTTTTTTTGCCATATGCCTGCTTCATTGATGTTTATAGTGCACCCTCTTTAAGAGAGGTTGGGGTGGGGAGGACATTCATACAGCCTTATAATCTTGCCTAAGAGTTTCCTATCAAGATTCTAGTTTGCCATCCTCTGATGGGTGAACTTGAGGACCTGCTATTATATGAGGATATTGATATAACAGGTATAACAGAAACTTGCTGGAACAATGACAGTCAATCAGGCAAAGAAATACCAGGGTATAAAATCTATAGGAATGATATAATAGGTCATACAAGTGGGGGAGTAGGATTATATGTGAAAGAAAGCAAGAAGTCAAATACAGTAAAAAGCCTTAAATGAATCAAACTGTACCGTAGCATCTCCATGGATAGAATTTTCATGCTTGAATAATAAGAATTTAGTAGTGGGAAAATACTACTAAGTGCCTGAGTAGAATGTTGAAGGTGATTGTGAAATGCTCAGGGAAATTAAAGAGATTATAAATGTAGAAGACACAACAACTGGACATCATACTGGATAGACTAAAGGTAAAAAATCCTTTACACTTGACATAATACACAGACCACGGTGAGAGATTATGTCACACACCTGATCAGCGTCCTGTACAGCAAACAAACAGAAGAAAATTAAAAATGAACTCTCAAAACTAAAAATTTCTCATACAAAACCAACCTACAATACATTCTTCCACATGGCTGAACTTCACAAAAAAGAAAGAATCCATCTATAACACACACTTTGCTTTCCTATAGAAGAAAAAGACACCAAACTCTCTAAACTACTATGCACCACAAAGGACAACAACAGTGACATCTTCAACCCACTCAACAACATTGTTAATCTTTCATGCTACACAGTTACTCCAGCAGAGGAATCTGTGCTATCTCGGGGACTTTCCTTCTGCCCTGCAACCCCTACACATAAGATAAAATTCTGTGGTGACCTGGAGAACTACTTCTAAGACTCGAAGAATAGTTCTACCACAATGATCAACACAGTGACCTAGAGATATCTTCCTCCCAACACTGCAAGAAGAAATATTCTTTGTGAACTCTTCCTGATGGTCAGAACAACAGATTAGACTTCTACATTGTTTCTGCCACTGTGCAAAGGCTGAAGCCATGGACAAACAACACCCCTTATACAATATCCTTAGCTATGCAGAATGCAATGCCATCCACAGCTGCAGAAACAACTCTGACATTATTATTAAGGAGGCTGACAAAGGAGGTGTTGTCGTCATCATGAATAAATCAGATTAAAATCAGGAGACATATAAACAACTCTCCAATACAAAGTTCTACAAACTACTTTTCTCTGACCTCACTGGAAATACCAAAAGGAACTACACCATCTATGCAAGAAACTCCCTGAGGCAACACAGGAACTAATAAAGACAGAAATCACCAGAACCCCAACCAGGGATATTCTATCTACTACCTAAAATCCATAAAAAAGGAAGCCCCAGACACCCCATCAGCTCATGAATTGGCACTCTTACTGCAGGTTTATCTGGCTATATGGACTCCCTCCTCAGACCCTATGCTATCAACAAGCCTAGGTATCTTCAAGACACCACAGACTTGCTGAGGAAAATCCAATCCTTTGTTGAACTTCCAGAAAACACCATCCTGGCCACTATGGATGTAGAAGTTCTTTACACCAACATCCAACATGAAGATGGATTACAAGCTATTAGAAGAACAATCCCAGGTGATGCCACAGAACCCTTTGTGGTTGAACTTTGTGCTCACAACCATTTCAGATTAGAGAATAATTTATGCCTCTGATTCAATGGTACTGCTATGGGTACATGCATGGCCCCATAATATGCCAACATTTTTATGGGTGACTTAGAACAACATTTCCTCAAGTCTCATCCCAAAGCACTCCTCCTCTACTTATGCCACATTGATGACATCTTCATTCGGACCCATAGTAGGGATGCCCTTGAAGATTTCCACAGACATTTCAACAATTTCCATTATACAATCAAACTTAGCTTGGAGCACTCCACACAGGAGATCCACTTTCACAGTACAAATTAGGGATTGACACATCAACGCCACCTTATACTGAAAACCTACTGATTGTTATAGTTACCTACATCCCTTGAGCTTTCATCCAAAACACAATGCATTGTCTACAGCCAAGCCTTAACATATAACTGCATTTGATCTGATCCCACAGACAGGGATCCTGAAGGTGTCTGTCTCTATCAAGCATTCTTAAAACTACAGTACCCACCCACAGATGTAAAAAGAAACAGATTGACAGAGCAAGGTGGGTACCCTGAAGTCAACTACTACAGCAGAAGCCCAAGAAAGGAAACAGAACTCCATCAATCATCACATACAACCCCCAAGTCTGACCTCTACAACACACCATTAAGGACCTACAGTCTATTCTAAAAGATGACCCCTCACTCTCTCAAGCCTTGGGAGACAGACCGCTTCTCATCTACAGACAGGCCCCTAACTTTAAACAGATACTCATCAGCAACTACAGACCTAACAACAGAAACATTAAAGAAGGCACATATCCCTACCATAAAGGATGTTGTCATCTTTGCCTATATATCTGCTCAAAAGACACCATCATAGGACCTAATCAAGCCTGCTACTGCAAAGGCTCATTCAGCTTCTCATCCACCAATGTGATTTATGCCATCATGTGCCAGAAATGCCCCCACACCTTATGCATTGGACAAACAGGATGATCTCTTCCTAATTACTCTGTTGATTCTTTGTTAACAACTGTGCTCAAGCAAATGGGTAACACATCAAGACTTCAAAGAGAAACTGCAGAATTGAAACTGATATGCAAATTAGATTGTGTGAAAGCAGACTTAAATCGAGACTATGGATTCTTTTCCTGTTACAACAGGCAATTTGACCTCACCTTCCTCTATGTGCAGTTTCCCTGTGTTTGAATCTTAACAACTGCTTTAATTTGCTGTTACAGTATGACCTGATCCCATGACTTACACTTCCCTGCATTTATTTTCCTCCCATCCTGTAAGTTCTCCCACCTTCAAAGCATCTGACAAAGTGGGATTTTTTTCCCACAAAAGCTCATGTGATAAATAAATGTGTTAGTCTTTAAGTGCCACAGGACTCCTTCCTTATTTTAATAATAATGGAGAATATCAATCATCTCCATACTGACTGAGTATGTCACCTCAGTGATGGGACACAGATAAAAATTCTAGACTACATTAATGACTGCTTCTTCGAGCAGTTAGTCCTGGAACCCATAAGGGAAGAGACAGTTCTAAACTTAGTGGTAACTGGCATACAGGATCTCATTCTAGATGTAATCTTCTTGGGCATAGCAAGTATAATGTAATTAAATTTAATAATCTGGGGCGGGAGGGAGAATACCAGAGAGATACACCATAATAGCACTTAACATCAAAAAAGAGGAACTTCACAAAAATGAGTGTGGCAGTTAAATGGAAATTAAACCTAGTCAGAACAAATGAAATGCTTGCAAGTTTCATGGAAACCAGATTAAATGATATAACCCAAAGTAAAAACAAAAAAAAATAAAAAAAAGTGCCACCATGGCTAAACAGAATAAATGGTTACAGACAGAAAAAAAGAAATATATCCGTTGAAAACTGGAAGTCAAATGCTACTGAGAAAAACAAAAAGGAACAAACTCTGGCAAGTCAAGTGTATAGTCATGCAGGATATAATGTACTTGACCTTTCAGAAAGCCTTTGAGGTCCCTCATCAAAGTCTCCTAAGCAAAAGGTAGCAAAATCCTCTCATGGAAGTCACTGCTCAAAAGACAGGAAAGGGGTAGAAAGAGATGTCAATTTTGAAAATTGAGAGAGGTAAATAATGCTGTTCCCCACTGATCTGTACTGGGATCTGTGGTGTTCAATATATTCATAGATGGTCAGGAAAAAGAAGTAAAACAGTGAGGTAGCAAAATTTGCTGACAGTACAAAATTTCTCAAGACAATTATGTCCAAAACAGGTAGTGAAGAGTCACTAAACTGAGTAACTGGCAATAAAATGAAAGAGGAAATTTAGTGCTGTTACATCCAAAACAATACATGTTGGAAAATATAATCCCAAATATACATACATAATAAATCAGACTAAATTAGCTGTTACCACACAAGAAAGATATTGGAATCATTGTGGATTGTTCTAAAAAAACATCCACTCAATATACATCTGAATAAATAAAAAGCTAACAGAATGTTAGGAACCATTAAGAAAGGGAAAAAGAAGACAGAAAATACCATAATGCCACTATATAATACCAAGGTATGCCCATATCCTGAATATCAAGTGCAGTTCTGGTCACATTTCTCAAAAAGAAATATATTAGAATTGGAAAAAGTACAGAGAAGAACAGAAATTGCTAAGTATGTACAATAGCTTCCAAATAAGGAGCTATTAAAAAGACTGGGATTTTTCATCTTGGAAAAGAGATTACCAAGGGGACATATGAGGTCTATGAAATCATGAATGTTGTGGAAAAAGTGACTAATGAATGTTATTTACTCCTTCACATAACACAAGAATCAGGGACACCCCAATAAAAGTAATAGGCAGCAGGTATAAAACCAACAAAAGGAAGTATTGCTTCACAGAATGTACAATCTGTGGAGCTCATTGCCAGGATATTGCGAAGGCCAAAAGTATAACTTGGTTCAAAGAAGACAAAGTTCACAGAGGACAGGTCCATCAATGGCTGTTAGCCAAGATGATCAGGGACACAACCTCATGCCCTTATTTTTCCTAAACCTCTAATTTTCAGGTGCTTAGACCTGATAGTGTCTGTCTAGATCACTCCATAATTTCTCTATTCTGTTCACTCCCTCTGAAGCATCCCTCTGGCCACTATTTGAATATAAACTATGGGGGTAGATGGACCACTAGTCCAACCCTCTGGCCATTCTTATAATCTAAGCTACATAAAAGTTTAAAAATCTCTGTGCACCATATATTAACTTATGTGCACTGGGAACTAGCCACTAACAGCGGGAAAAAATTAGATAGGAACATTTTACATCATTTTGTATTCTTTGACTTTATAACACGCCAGCCCACCCCCTCCAGGCCAAATCCAGCCATCTTCCCAATTCTTCATGACACACTTACCACAGTGTGGCAACACAGTAATCTGTACGTGATACAGGCCTCCTCAGATAACTCTTGGATGTGTAAAAATTAGGGCATGCTGTGAAACCAGGGGCCAAACCATCCAACCACTGACAGGTGGTACTTAAACCAGTCTCCCAGTCAATAACAAAACATGCTTCTGATTCCCTACTCTGGTCATCACCAAGCATAACAAAATAGAAACAGCCACCATTATTGCACACCAGCTCCTCCAGCACCCAACTAGCCATGGGGTCTCTTAAAGAAATAGGTTTCCCTGACCTCAAAGTGCCAGTCACATTACCCAGAACGACATAGGCTTGGATCTTATCCAAAATACCATGCTTCCAGCCAATTCCTTAGTAACTACAACTAAAGGTTTAATATAAAAAGAAAAGAAACAATACGAGAGATGTTAAAGGGTCCAGGTGAATTGTATACACACAAATGATTAAGAGTCCATAGAAAGCAAGTCCTTGATTAATTTAGGGTTCACAGGTTAGTCTAATTCCTCTGGTAGACACCCAGCACTTGGGTGGGTCCCAGTCCTTTGTTCAGCTGTAGCAGAATAGGTCCAGAGGTAGGTGTTGGTTGAAGGTTGGAGACTGAAGACAAAATGGAGATGGGGCCATATCCTTTATCACCTGTAGCTTTTCTCATGCTCTGCAGATTTCTTGCCAAATCAAAATGGAGTTGAGTCACATGGTCATTCTGGGTGACTCATTGAACAGGTTTCTTCCTAGGCCCACTGTAGCTGGGAGCTTCTTTCATGGGCCGTTAAGAGGACTAGGGTTTTGCAGACACCCAGTCTGGAAGTGCCTTAGAATCAAATAACTTGGAACACAAATAGAACAAACATATTCCTAACTTCTAATATATATATGACACCCACATATAAACCATATAATCATTCCTAGCAGATTATAACCTTTCTATCGGTTCCAAACATGGCATCTCATGTATGGATTATTGCAAATATGAAATATTAATATGCAAGATAATCATAAATTAAATTGAATTAATATGAAATATTAATATGCAGGATAATCATAAACAATCCCCTAGACCAAGACAGCATCACAGTGTCCCAAAAGAGTGGTTGAGAATTACTAATCTAAGTAAATTGAACAGATTAATTACTCCAACAGCTAATAATGCAACTATCAGGAGCTTCTCTGGCTCTAGACCTGGTCACCCAGGCTATGTCTACACTAGCAAATTAGTTCAGACTAAGCAAGCTTAGTCCAGACTAATTTGAACCCTGTCTCCACTAGCCCTTGGCTAGTTCAAATTAAAAATTTTTCGAACTAAAATTTTTTTTATTTTGAACTAGCCAAATATTAGTTTGAACTAATTAGCCTATTTTATTTTGAAATTTAGTTTGAACTAGCATGATATAGTCATGCTAGTTCAAACTAAATAAATTCAAACTAGTGGTTATTTTGAACTAAGTATGTTTTGTTTTGTTTTTTAATTCAAACTAACCGTGCTTTTTTAGGTGAACTAAAAGTTAGTTCAAACTAAAAAAATGTGCTTAGTTCAAACTACTTAGTTCAGACTAAGCAAGACTGAACTAAGATTTTAGCTGTAGTCATAGCCCTAGGAATCAATAATCTTGGCTGGCCCAGTAAATCTTCACTAAGTGAGTGTGTCAGCTGATAGGGCAGAGGGACCAACAAAATCACCATTAAGCTTTGCAATAACTTGGCTAACTAGATAGCAAGTGGGCAGAAAATCAGGACAAGTGTTGGGTGGGGTAAGAGCCACGAATATAAGAAAAGCCCTGAATTTTCAGACTCTGCTTATAAAAACTGAGACATCTGCTCATAAGGTAACAGGAGTAGCACAGTGGCTGCTCAGTGCATGCCATATCTACAGGTGTGCCAGAACATGGCTTGCTCTAGTGATCCTTGTCTGCTCCTGCTCCAGCCCTAATACCTACATTCCTTAAAATTTCTAGCTCTGATCATTGGCTGAGTTTTGACCATAACTCTGGTTCTGCCCTCTGACTCTGTTTCACCACTGGGCCAGACTTCTGTCCCAATCACTAGGTCACATTCTCTGCCCTCCTCCCCCTCCCCACCAGTGTGTGACACCAATAAATTTGTCTATCACTGTTGTATATCCAGGATTAATCATATTACCCATAGTTTGAAATTTATTTTTCATGCTGAGTTACTCTCACCCCATTACTCTTACAAAAAGGAACTGCTGAAATCCAATTAAAAGTTTTTGAAATGACTGTTCCCTACTGGAGTCTCTTTTCCAACCCCTTTGTCATCAACAATGATAGGGACAATAAGTAGTTTTCAATAGAGATGGTAGCAATGGATGGAATCTCTTCAGTGCACTATGTTGATGTGAATTCAGTTGAGGATATTAAAACCAAGCGCACACATGGTCTTTCCAGTGTGCAAGATTTTTGATGCAGTCAGTTGTGGAAAACATTTTCTAATCTTTGATTTAACAAGATGAAAATAGCAAATTCTTTTCAGTCCAAAGTATTTCAACTGTAACAAGACATTGCTTGTAACAGGAAGAAATTATAATTTATGTAACACCATTCTGTTCAATGTTTTCATTAATGATCTGGATGATGGGATAGATTGCACACTTAGTAAGTTTGCAGATGATACCAAACTGGGGGGAACGGTAGACACCCTAGAGGGCAGAGACAGGATTCAGGGAAACCTAGACAAACTGGAGCAGTGGGCCAAGAGGAATCTCATGAGGTTCAACAAGGATAAGTGTAAAATCCTGCACTTGGGACGAAAAAACCCCATGTACTGCTACAGGCTGGGGAGTGATCAGCTAAATAGCAGCACTGGAGAAAAGGACCTGGGAGTCATGGTGGATGGGAAGCTGGATATGAGTCAGCAGTGTGCTCTTGCTGCCAAAAAGGCCAATGGCATACTGGGCTGCATCAGAAGAAGTGTTACCAGCAGATCAAGGGATGTGATCATTCCCCTCTATTCTGCACTAGTGAGGCCACATCTGGAATACTGTGTCCAGTTTTGGGCTCCCCACTACAAAAAGGACATGGACAAATTAGAGAGAGTCCAGAGGAGGGCAACCAAAATGATCAAAGGGCTGGAGCACAAGCCCTATGAAGAAAGACTGAAGGAACTAGGCTTATTTAGCCTGCAGAAGAGAAGACTGAGGGGGGATTTGATAGCAACCTTCAACTACTTGAAGGGTTGCTCCAAGGAGGAGGGAGTTTGACTGTTCTCGGTAGTAACAGAGGGCAGAACGAGAAGCAATGGCTTCAAGTTACAGCTGGGGCGGTCCAGGCTGGATATTAGGAAAAACTTCCTTACTAGGCGAGTGGTGAAGCATTGGAATAAGTTGCCTAGGGAGGTGGTGGAATCTCCATCTCTGGAGGTGTTCAAGTCCCAGCTGGACAAAACCCTGAGTGGGATGATCTAATGGGAGTGGTCCTGCTTTTTTTGGCAGGGGGTTGGACTAGATGACCTCATGGGGTCCCTTCCAACCCTATGATTCTATGATTCTATGATATAGGAGCATCATGCTTGATAAACAGAGATGAACTCTGTGCCCTGAAGTTCTTGAAGTCTACAACTGAGTACTCGATTCTCCAGCAAGTATATTCATGTTTGTAAATTAGCCCAGGTACCGTAACCCTACACATGGTAATGGAATATATGTTCTCTCTAAATTGCCTAAAAAAATGTGATGTCAATGTGCAAAAGTGAAATCCTATTCTTGCACCAAAATGCAAAGGAAAGGACAAAGCAGATTTAATAATCTCTAAGCATATTCCTAGAATGATCTTTTTTATTCATGGCTACCAGAGCAGGTCAAAAATTTAACTACCTTTTCAGATTTAACATACAGTTGTCCCTTTTTTTCTGCAACTATTAACTGCTTTTTTCATGAATTTTTCAAATATGGACATTTCAACAAAAGTGCCACTGGTATTTTGCGTTTTGGTGCAAAGGGGATGATATTTTAATGAGACTGTTGACCCATTTTTATTGAAATTTGAGATTCTGTATGCGTCTCTTCTGCAGAGTATAGTTCTAGCCATTCCTGTGACACCATGGCTGTGTTCAGACAAGAGTTTTATTTTGAAACAACAGCCGTTGTTTCGAAATAAAATTTCTTATGTCCACATGACATTCCATTATTTTGAAACAATGGGAACCATTGTTTTGAAATAATGGCCGTTATTTTGGAATGGTAAAACCTCACTTGAAATCGAAAGAGACGTTGTTTCAAAATGGCTGTTTCGAAACAATGGCTTTCGGACACGTTGTTTCGAAACAACAACATTGTTTCGAAACAACTGTTTCAAAACAACATGTCCGAAGGCCTTATTTCGAAATAACCATTTCGAATAACAGCCGTTTCGATAGCAGGCGTTCCCTTAATTCGAATTAACATTCTCTTAATTTGAATTAACTTATTTTGAAATAAGGACTTTATTTCGAAATAACTCATTTCGAAATAACAGTTTACGTGTGAATGTAGCCCATTGCTCTTCAATGGAGTGACTTAACCAAATGCTTTATCAGTATAAACAGAAACATGTTCTTAATATTAAAAAAAAAAATTCTATTGCTATTTTCAATAGGGCTGGGTAAAATGTAGGAATTTATTGAAATAAATTGGTGACTTCACATCAGATGCTTGAAAGGACTAATGCTACAGTAGTCATGTGTAAAATGCTGCATATGGGGAACTGCCATTGTCATAATATTCAAACTCAAAAAAAAATGAAAATAGAATTTGAATAAATTACTCCCAAGCAACATAAAAGGTATGCTAACATGAACACCAGAGTGAACAGTGCTATGTCAGCATGAGAGCTTCTCCCAATGATTGGCTTCTGCTGCTTGTGTGAGCTCATGTAACTAAAATGACAGGAGAGATCACTCCCATTAGGTTAGAGAGCCTACATTAAAGATCTTGCAGAGGCACAGACACATTGCTGCAAAGTTTCTAATGTAGCTGTGCCATAGGTGTGACTCATTTTAAGCCTTAGCCTTTGTGCCTTAGTCTAAGCCTATTGTCCTTACATGTCTGTGCTATTCTTCTGTACTGCTCTGAAAAAAATTGTAGAAATTTGCCCACTTTTTTACAATAATCCTTCTTGATTTTCAGGTCATTAAAGAGCTCCTGAGAGAACCATAGTGTCCTCTTGCTATTGTTCCTACTTTTCTTTGCAGCAGAATAGAGTTTGCAGTGCCCTTGATATTGCCACCTTTAGAAACTGCTGCTCTCCTGAATTACTTTCTCCCTCACATTTTTTTTTCCCCAGGAAACCTTGCCCAGTGGCAGATTAGGGGTCCCTGGGCCTCCTCCACTGGTGGGCCCCACTTAGGGCCCCACCTGCCTTCACCTGGGGCTGCAGCCCCCTCACTCCAAGCCCTGCTTAAGGGCTGCTGCGGGGTGAGAGACTGGGGCCAGAGGCCAGGCCCAACCTAAATGATCAGCCCCCTGGAGCAGCAGGGCTGACCAGCACATGTGGGGTGGCTTCCAAAGTGACCCAGCCATGCCAGAGGCCATACTGCATGGTGCAGCAGCTGGCCCCACCCACCCCCACAGCAGACTGGGCTGGCCTAAGTGTGAGAGCAGAGCCTGGCCACTGGGGGTGAGAATCACAATGCCATTGCAGAGCTTAGCCTCTAGCCCATAGTGCCACACGGTGAAGGACCACACATATTTTGGGGGCCCCTGGGCACATGCCCCACAGGTCCAGGCATTAATCCACTCTGATCTTCACTACTAGTTCTCTGAATCTGTTAAAGTCTGCTTTTTTGAAGTCCACTATCCTTCATCTACTGTTCTCATCCCTTCCTTTTCTTAGAATCATGAAATATATCATTTTATGAATACTTTACCTAAAATTACCTTCACCTTCAGCTTAACTACAAGTTCTGTTGTGATTTGGCCAGAATCAAGTCTTAAATGGCTGTCCCTCTGGTTACTTCCTCCACTTTCTGAAACAAGTTGTGACCTGGGCCTCCTGGGATAACCTTCTGAATTTGCCAAAATCAGGGCAAGCTGCAAAACCAGGGGTCAAACCCCCAAACCACTGATGGATGGTACTTAAACCAGTCTCGCAGTCAGTAACAAAACATGCTCCTCATTCCCCCACTCTGGTCATCATCGAGCACAACAAAATAGAAGCAGCTCCCTTACTGCACATCAGTTCCTACGGTCCCCTCTAGCCACTGGGTCTCTTTACGAAATAAGTTCACCTGATCCCAAAGGGCCAGCCACATTACCCAGAACAATATAGGCTTGGATCTTACCCAAAATACCACGCTGCCAGCCAATCCTTTAGTAACTACAACTAAAGGTTTAATATAAAAAGAAAACAAGCTACATATGAGAGATGTTAAAGGGTCAAAGTGAATCACATACATACGAATGATTTAGGGTATGTCCACACAGGGCTTTCATTTCGAAACAACCAGTGTTGTTTCGAAATAAAAGTCCCTATGTCCAAACGATGTTTTCTTGTTTCGAAAGGGGGGGAGCTCCTCGTTTCAAAACAGGAGCCCTCCTTTCGAAACAGCTTAAACCACTTTGCTTTCGAAAGGAGGGTTATTTTGAAAACAGTTGTTTTGAAATAAGCCGTTTGGATATGTTATTTGGAAACAAGGATTGTTTCAAAATAAAAAGGACCTTCCTCCCAGGGTGCAGGGGGTCAGAGGGTGCCCCAGCCGGCTACCTCCCACTTCCCCTTGCTGGGAGCAGGGGGGCATGGGAGCCTCAGCCCCCTTTGCCCCCCTACCCCCGGCAAGGGGAAGGGGGGGAAGCTAGCTAGGGCTGCCCCCAAGCCCAGGGCACCCCGCCCCCAGGCTTCCCCTCCCCAGTAGCAGCTCCTGCCAGGTGCGGGGGGGCTTCTCCTGCGTGGCGCGGGGGGCTTCCCCGGTGCCATGCTGGGAAAGCCCCCTCCGCACCCAGCAGGAGCTGTGGGGGGGTAGGGCAAGCCCCCCCGCGCTGGGCAGGAGCCACCGGGGGCACAGGGGAATCCCGGGGGCAGGGCTCCCGGGCCCAGCACATGGCCTCCTTCCCCTTCCCCTCTCCTATTTTGAAATAGCATGTCACAGTGGACATGCTATTTTGATTCCCTCCCATTTCCTTATTTCGAAATAGCTTATTGTTACTTCGAAATAAGGCGTTTAGAAATAAGGCCTTTATTTCGAAACAGCTTGTTTCGAAACGGCTTGTTTCAAAACAAGGGCTTGTGTGTGGACATAGCCTTAGAGTCCATAGAAAGCAAATCCTTGAAGATTCTGTAGTTTGCAAGTTAGTCCCACTCCTCTGGTGTGCACCCAGCGGCAGCAGCAGCAGCAGCAGCAGCAGCTGGGTGGGTCTCAGTCCTTTGTTCAGTCCCAGAAGAATAGTTCCAGAGGCAGGTGTTGGTTGCAGATATCCTGGAGATTAGAGACTAAAGACAAAATGGAGAATGGGCAATGGCCTTTTATCTCAGAGTCCTTGCCAGATCAAAATGGAGGTGGGCCACATGGGCAGTCTAGGTAACTGGTCAAACAGGTTTCCTCTTGGGCCCACTGTAGCTGAGAGTCCCCTCCTGATGGGCCATCAATATGACAATAGTTTGCACACACCCAGTCTGGGATTGCTTTAGCTCAAACAACTTGGAACATACACAAAACCAAATAGATTTCTAATCTCCATTACAGGCCTGATACCTACATACAAATAATATAATCATTCCCAGCAAATTACAGCCTATCTATTGATACCAAACATGACATATCACATATGGATAATTGTAAATATGAAATATCAATATGAAAAATAATCATAAACAGTCCCCTAGACCCAGACAGCATCACACAAGTATGACCAGAAATATCAAATTTGAGTGTAATCCCAAAAACTTCATATATGAAGACCTATTTTCTCATAGCCTCTCTGGAGAGCACTGGGGGTAATTGGTTTCATTCTGTAAATAGTAACTAGCATGTAGATGGGACACAGGATTTTTGTTTTTGGTGGAGGGGCAATATCATTTTCTAATAAGGTGAGGAGGCACTGTGACGCTGTCTGGGTCTAGGGGACTGTTTATGATTATTTTTCATATTGATATTTCATATTTGAAATAATCCATATGTGATATGCCATGTTTGGTATCAATAGAAAGGTTGTAACATGCTAGGAAGGATTATATGATTTATATGTAGGTATCATATTTGTAACAGAATCTAGGCATCTTATTTGTCGTATGTATGTTCAAAGTTGTTTGAGCTGAGGCAATCCCAGATTGGGCCTCTGCAAACTATTGTCCTGTTAATGGCCCATCAGGAGGGGACTCCCAGCTACAGTGTGCCCAAGAGGAAACCTGTTTGACCAGTTATTCAGACTGACCATGTGGCCCACCTTCATTTGGATTTGGCAAGGACTCTGAGATAAAAGGCCATCGCCCATTCTCCATTTTGTCTCTAGTCTCTGGTCTATCTGCACCCAACACCTGCCTCTGGAGCTATTCTTCTGGGACTGAACAAAGGGCTGAGACTCACCCAGCTGCTGCTGCTGCTGGGTGCACACCAGAGGAGTGGGACTAACTTGCAAACTACAGGATCTTCAAGGATTTGTTTTCTGTGGACTCTAAATCATTTGTATGTATGTGATTCACTTTGACCCTTTAACATCTCTCATATGTAGCTTGTTTTCTTTTTATATTAAACCTTTAGTTGTAGTTACTAAAGGATTGGCTGGCAGCGTGGTATTTTGGGTAAGATCCAAGCCTATATTGTTCTGGGTGATGTGGCTGGCCCTTTGGGGTCAGGCGAACCTATTTCTTAAAGAGACACAGTGGCTAGAGGGGACCATAGGATTTGATGTGCAGAAAGGGGGCTGTTTCTAATCTATTATGCTTGGTGATGACTGGAGTGGTTAGTCAGAAGCATGTTTTGTTACTGACTGGGAGACTGGTTTAAGTACCACCTGTCAGTGGTTTGGGGGTTTGGCCCCTGGTTTTGCAGCTTGCCCTGATTTTGGCACATTCAGAAGGGTATCCCAGGAGGCCTGGGTCACAGGCACGGCATATCTTGTGATGTCTGCAGCATTTTGTACAATGTCGTGGTGTCTTTATAGCCCAAAAGGTAACCCAAGGTTAATGTGAATTAATTCTAAACCGCAATCTATGCCCAGCTAGTCAATTAAATCAGTTTAGAAATGGGAACAGTGGCTGAAAAAATTGTGAATGAATAGCTAGAAACGAATTGTTCTGTTCCATCACTATCTGGACAGATTATGATACTGAAATTTCTGTAAGCAGAAAGCTTTACAGAATAATAATAACTAGATCAGTGATTGTTGGCACTGGAGTGCTTTCTTACATGAGCAACCTTCAGATTAAGCATACTGCTGTCAATAAATATTGACAGTTAACCACATGGAAAATAACAAACAACCTTCACTGTCTTTCCAAAATCTTTTTTAAAAAAGGGTCTGTATTACAAGGTAGACAACACTCCTTTGGGCAGTTCATAACTGCATTACTGACACTGATGTAAAATTAATTTCATGGGGATTAAACAATGAACACACAGCAACTTCTAATAACTAGAAGCAAGTGCCCTAGCTCCCACAACAGGTATTACCAATGGCTAATGCAGAATATACTTCCATGGTTTTAATTTTCTAACTTGTGTGACCAGGTCTCCTGAGATTACTACCTGAATGTGGAAAAATCAGGGTAAGCTGCAAAAATTAGAGCCAAACTCTCAAAACACTGATGGGTGGTACTTAAATCAGACTTCCAATGAGCAACACACCATGCTTTTGATTTCCCACAACAGTTATCACAAAGCATAGCAAAATAGAAACAGCCCCTTTTACTGCACCTCAGTTCTTTTGGCCCCTCAAGTAGCCATTAGGTTTCCTGACCCCAAAGGACCAGCCACATTATACAGAACAATATAGATTTGGGTCTCACCCAAAATACCAGGCTACAAGTCACTCCTTGACTAACTAAAACTAAAGATTTAATATAGAAAGAAAAGAAACAAAAGATAAGAGATGTTAAGGGTCAAACTGAATCACGTACATACAAATAATTAAAAATTCATGTAAAGCAAGCCCTTGGGAGACTTTGGAGTTTTCAGACTTGTCTAGTTTTTCTGGTAGACACCCAACATCAGTCTTTTGTCCAGTCCCAGAGGAATAGATCCAGAGAAGGGTGTTGGTTGAGGATTGGACACTCAAGACAAAATAAGAGTTGGTGCTGCTGCTTATTATTACCTTGGACCTTCCCCATGCTGTGTGGAGTTTTTCAATTCAAAATGGAGTTGAGTCACATGGTCATTGCAGGTGATTCACTGAGCAGGTTTCTTCTTAGGCCCGTTGCACCTGTGGTTCTCTTAATGGGCCATGAAAGGAGACAATGACTGTAGACATCCAGTCTGAGGAACTTCCCAGAGTCAAATCAGTTGAAACACAGATATAACAAACATTTGTATAACTTCTAGTAGAGATATGATAACTACACATAAACACTATAATCATTCCAATCAAGTTATGGCCTTTCTATTGGTACCAAACATGGCATAGCCCCTATGTGTTATTGCAATTATGAAATATTAATATGAAAAAGTATCATAAATGGTCCCTTAAAACCAGACAGGATCACAAATTGAAAGGGAGAAGAGCTGGAAAACTATTTACAGGCTGCAAGAGGGCATTATTTACTTATCTTTGCTGTATCTTAAAGTTTTCCAAAACAATTAATAAAACTAAGTGAATTCGCAATTCCTATGCAAGGAACATTTCAGTCACTGTTGAAATCAAGCCATATTGGTAAAACTGCGTATCTATTACACACACAGCAACATTACAAACCATTTAATACAAGAAAAAAAATTCTACACTGGTAGGTGCAATTGAAATTTGTAATGGGATCTATAATTAATGCAATTAATTAATGCACCATCAAACTGTTATGATATATCTAGTGGGGTCCCACAGGGATTGGTGCTGGGTCCAATACTGTTCAGTTAATACTTTGGATAACAGAGTGGAGAATATGCTTATAAAAGCTGCAGATGACAGCAAGGTGAAAATGCTTGTGACCCCTCTCAAGGACAGGGTTAGAATTCAAGATGACCTTGAAAAATTGGAGAATTGATCTAAAATTAACAGAACAAAATTCAATAATGATGATAAGTGCAAAGCACTTTAGGAAGAAAAAAAAAATCAAATGCATGATTACAAAGTAAGCAAGTGCAAATTAAGGGGCCTTGGGGCCCTAGCCCCTGTCCCCTACCAGTGGGACCCCTCCTGCCTAGAGTTCTGGCCCTCCTTGCCATCTGGCCTTCCTCCTGCCAAGGGTCCCATCCCCCCCCATGCTGGGCAGACCATAAGTAGGGGAAGGACATGGGCCTGAAGGTGCTCATGTCCCAGTCCCACTCTGGCCAGTCTTCCTCTGCAGGTGGGGCCAGCTGGTGCACAGCATGGCTGTGGGTGCAGCCCATCCCCAGGGCCATAGGACATGGAATGCTGCGCTGTGTGCCAGCTATCCCTGCCCTCCCAATGGCACAAACAGGCACTGGCCTGCCCTACCCCCAAGGGTGGATCAGTTGGCCTAGGAGCAGGGCAGGAGTGTGGAGCCCAGCCTCTAGCCCAGGGTGGTCCTACCCAACCACACCCCTCAGTGCAGGCAGGACCAGGGCTCCTCACTGTGTGTGTGTGTGGGGGGGCTGCGCATGGGCCCCATAGGCCTGTGCACTACTCCACCCTGAAAAATAAAATTGCTATCCAGGAGATAGCTCTGCTTTAAAGGATCTGGAGCTCTTAGTGGATCACAAAATAAATGAGTCAATAGTGTGATGCAGTTGTGAAAAAGGCTAATAAGATTCTGGAGTATATTAACAGGAATGTCATATGTAGGATACTGGAGATAGTTTTGCCCATCTGTTTGATGCTCCTGAGATGCGAGGCCCAGCTGCCTGCGGCGGCTTCCGGCCCCAGCCGGGGATGCAGGACCCAGCCGCCCACGGCAGCCCGCGGCAGCTTCCGGCCCTGTCCCCGGCCAGGGGCCATGGCCTCCATCCAGGGAGCAGGCCAAGATGGGGCCTGGGGCCATGCCCTGGGTCCCTCCCTGGGGCAGCGACGCCCCTGGTTGCTTTGATTCTGGTGTGGATTGCCCTTCCTCCTCCCAAGTTGCATGGCACCAGGAGGAAGTGCCCAGCCCCGTGGCACAGCATGCTTGGAGGCTGCTTGGAGCATGGAAGAGCCACGTGCTGCCAAAGTGCAGGAGCGATGCCAGGCCCCTTATGGTCAAGCAGGAGGTCCTCTGCCTCCTCTAGATATGGCAGAGGGAGGACATCCATGCCCAGTTCCATGCCAGGCACAGAAACTGTGATGTCTATGCAGACATTGTGGAGGCACTGTCCGCACAGGGGTGGGGGTGCACAACTGCACCATGGAGCAAGTGCGCTCAAAAGTGAAAGTCCTGTGGCAGGACTATGCTCAGGCCAGGGAGGTGAGGCAGCTCCAGGAAGCCACTAGCACCACCAGCTGCCCCTTTTATGAGGAGCTTGACACCTTCCTGAGGCAGGAGCCCAGCAGTCTCCAAACCAGGACCGTGGACTCTGGAGAGCCCACCCCTAGGGCCACATCCCCCAAGGAAGGTCCCTTGGACAGGGAGGCATCATTGGACGTGGGTGGCACCGGCTGGCCTGGGAGTGCACTACCACCTGAAGCCCCACCAGCCAGTCCTGAGCTGTTCCCTCCCTGAGAGGAGGGGACTGCCACCGCAAGGAGGAAGAGCAGGATGAGGAGATGGAGGAGGCATCATCCATGTCTGAGCAAGAGGAGGGGACATTCTGGAGCACATGTTGGTGAGTGTTCCTCCCCGGTCCGAGCAGGCAGGGCCAAGCCTGCCAATGGCATGAGTACTGAGGTGGGCACGGCCCTGGTAGAGGCAGGGCAGGGGGTCGGGGGGGTGCAGAGGCCCTCCCATGGCCAGAGGTAGCAGAGGGACATGTGGCGCCAGGGTCCCAGGTCCAAGCAGGGCAGAGATTGTTCATCAGGGGGTTGACACTAAGCAGATGTGGCAGCATCCAGGGCAGAGAGCTTGCAGGCCGCACCGCTGGCATATGGCCTCGGGAGACTTCCTGGGCCACATTCTGCTGAGTACTGCTCACCACTGTGGGCAGCACAAGGCCATGTGTGCCCTCGGTGCAGTGTCCCACAGGACACAGATTGGGAATCCTGCTGGCAGTTGGGGCAGAGGTGTTTGCTGCTGACAGGCTGCGCACAGCCAAGGCCAGGAGGTAGATGGGGGGTTAATCTTTTCCTGCTTCTCCCCAGCAGTTCACACAGCCACCTGCTGTCCTGCTCCAGGGAGCCCACCAACCACCACGAGGCAGAGGAGGAGGGTCTGTGGACCCAGGACAAGATCCTTTGCAGTCTCCTTTAGCTAGGCCACTGACCCAAGGAGTCAGCCGAGCCTGGAGGGAACAGCAGGGCAGGTGCCAGGAGGCCGCCATCTGCCAGCTCCAGTGTGCAGCCAACACTGATGACTATGTCATTGCAGCAATGGACATGCAGGCTGCAGCAATGGAGTGACAGACTGCAGCTATGGAGTGGCATGGAAATGTGCTGCAGGCCCTCAGCGTCGCCATCCAGGACACTGCTTTGAGCCTGTGGCACATTGTGGGGCACCTGGCGCCCCTGCCAGCTGACGGAGGACCTGTGAGAAAGCCAGGTGTCCCGCACTGCCGGCACCCCCAGACTTGGGGCAGCCTTGGGGAAGGCCACAGCACAGCGGGCCATGGGCCTGGGACAGCCTCCCCATAGCACACCCCCACCTTTCAAAGTCCTCCAACCGCCATGCACATCCTGTCTCCCAGTTCATGGCCCACTCTACACTTCTCCCCCCAAAGTTCCAAATACCCTTACTGTTTCCCAAGCCCTTCTTTGCCCTGATCCCCCTTCTTATTTTAAATAAAAATTGTTACACTGCAATCAGTTCAAGTAAGTGCTTTAATTGGGTGGGGTTCAGGGTGTGGGCAGGTGGAAGGGGGCTGGCTGTGGCAGAACAGGAGAGTAGGGAATGTGGTGGGGTGGGACTGGCCTTCACAGTTCCTCACCAACAAAAAGGTTCATCAGTGTCTTGCGAACAGTAGTTGTCCTCTGTGGCACTTGCTCCCTGAGGGCCAGAGGCTCAGGTTGCTGGCACCGGCCACCGACAAGCTGTGCCTCAGCCTCCCAGATGGCAGCTACTTTCTCCTTCCTGGAGACCACAGAGATTATGCAGGGCCACGCAGGCACAGATGACTTCTGCAGTATTCTCCTCTGCAAGGTGGAGGCACGTAAGGAGGCACATCCAGTGGGCTTTCAGCCGGCCAAATGCCCACTCCACTACCTGGTGGCAGCAGCATACGTGGCAGTTGAAAAGCTGGCGGCCGACATTGAGGGGTGTACAGGTGCATGAGCCATGGGCAGAGGGGGTAGGCTACATTGGCAACGATGAGAACAGGCACCTCATATTCCCAGACAGTGATGTTATGGGGGGAAAAGGAGGTGCCCACCTCCATGCCCCAGTACAGGGTAGAGTTATGAAGGACCCTGGCATCATGTGCCCTCCCCAGTCATCCTACACAGCAGTTCAGAAGATACCCCAGTGGTCCACAAGAGCCTGCAGGATGACCAAGGGGTATCCCTTCTCGTTCTGACACTTAGCCACACAGTGCTCTGGGGCTCACATGGGGATGTGGGTGGCATCCCATATCCCAGCACAGTTGGGAAACCCTAGGGTGGCAAGGCCAACGTTGGTGTCCTGAAGCTCTCCTTGGATGACAAGGCATGGCAGCAGGACTGTGTTGACGGTGCTAGCGACCTGTAGCAGCACCTCACCGACAGCATACCTCCCAACACCAAAGAGGTGCATCACGGACCTGTACAACTTGGGAGTGGCCATCTTCCAGAGAGTGATGACCACTCTCTTGTTGACAGGGATGGCTGCTCTCATGACAGTGTCCCTTTGTTGGAGGACTGGGGCGAGCTCCACAACCAGGTGGGTGAAGGTCCCCCTGCTCATCCGGAGGTTCCTCCACCACTGCTTGTCACCCCAGGTTCCTAGCACAACCTGGTCCCACCAGTCTGTGTTGGTCTCCTGTGCCCAGAAGTGATGGGGCACAGAAGGGAGGAGGAGAACCAAGGCCTCTCTGAGGCCCAAGAATATGATGGTCTGGGACTCAGCCTGGGGGCTATCAAGGTCCAGTAACAGAGCACCCCATTGCAGGAGGGCACCCTGAAGACTAGCAGAGGGTCTAGCCACCACTCAGCGATGGTAGGGAAGCTATGGAGCATCCATACCTGGGCGTCTCACTGTCTCCTGCCAGCCAGACTGGACAGGGAGGTGAGGTCAGTTTCTGCTTTTACGGGATTGGCCGGGGGCATGGCCCTGTGAGGGAGCCATGTTGCCACACTTCCCATGGTGCCCCTCTCCTTAATCAAACTAGCAATTCCTGTCCCTGGATAGGCTAGCTCGATTTCAGGTTTTTGGTGTGGACACATTAAATCGATTTAGCTTAAATCGATTTAACAATTTTTAAATTGATTTCATAAATCAATTCAACTTGAATTGATTTTACTGATTGTTTGTGGACATAGCTGGTGTGTTTAGTCTTGAGAAAATAAGGCTGAAGAAGGGATCTGGTAATAGTTTTCCAATATATTAAGGGCTATTATAAAAAGGACAGTGATTAACTGGTCTCTGTATCCAGTGAAGGTAGGAAGGAATGGGCTTAATCTTCAGCAAGGGAGATTTTGGTTTTGATATTAGGAAAAATCTTTCAAACTATACGGATAGTTAAGTACCGTAATAGACTTCCAAGGGAGGCTGTGGAATCTTCATCACTGGAGGTTTTAAAAAAAAAAAAAAAAAAGAGTAGACAAACACCTATCAGGGATGATCTAGGCTTCCTTGGTCTTGCTTCAGTGCACAGGGCTGGGCTAGATGACCTAACTCTACATTTCTATGAGTCTAAGTATTCAGGATCACTTTGTTTGTTTTATAGTGTAACTGCTGGCTTCCTAACTATTTATGTCAAACTATTCATGTCATAAGCCCTGCAAATAGTGTAGTGGCTAGCACCTCTGCTTAACATGCAGGAGGTCCCGGGTTCACTTCCCAGGGGGTTGAACTTGATGATCTCATGAGGTCCCTTCCAGCCCTATGATTTGATTTGATAGTAAATAAGATAGATGAGTTTATTCAATAACAAACATGATTTCTGGGCCTGTTAATGCGAATGAATCACAAGAGCCAGTTTTCCATCATAGCTATATCCATCTGTGTGCCCTTCATCATTACTTTGCATAACCCAGTAATGTGTTGAAAAGACATTATCAAGGCTGGGAAGCCACAATTTTTAGTTCTTTCTCTTCACAAGGTCTATCTGGCTATGTTTACATCTAAAGCTTCGTTTGGACTTGCCTAGTCCAAACTAAGCAGTGCCCGGACTGCGGCTTTTTAGTTCAAACTAACTTTTTAGTTTGAACTAAAAAAGCACTGCTAATTCAAACTGAAGTTAGTTTGAACTAAAAATATGCATTTAGTTTGAACTAGCATGTCTCCATTGCACTAGTTCAAATGAAAAATGCAAATGAGTTCGAACTAAGCAGTTAGTTTGGACTAAACCACTGAACTAACTAGTTCAAACTAACCTTTGATTAGTTTGAACTAAGGTGGTTTTTTTTGTTTGTTTGTTTTTTAGTTTGAGCTAGCCAAAGGCTAAGGTAAACAGGGTTCAAATTAGGCTGGTCTAAACTTGCTTAATCTGGACTAATTTGCTAGTGTAGACATAGCCTATCTCCTCAACACTTACTCTAGTGTGGCTTTCAGGCCATGATGCAGCCATCTCAGCTTCTCCCCCAAGTTCAGGTAAGAATGGGTTTCAGCATCCACCTAGCCCTTGCTCCAGGCTTATTGTTCTTTATTCCCCTCCTAACCAGAGCTTGTCACTCAGCAAGTTGCTGTGGAGACTTATCACTTTTTGTTTTACTCAGTACACTTCTTCTCAAGTTCTTTTAGATTTATCTGAGACTGTTCTTATGTGGCATGTGTAATTAAAAACAAACAAACAAACAAAAAACCTCACATGAACTCTCTTGAAATCATTCCCTTTCCCTGGGGAGGCAGATTACACCTGGCACAAATAATGTTGACCCCACTCATCAAAAAGCACCAGCACAATTTGTGACAATGCCACTGAGGTGATGCCTACATTTTTTTCCCAAAAATTCTACCTCCCTCAATAATGCTCATAAAATGCTTTATAGATAATTACAATTGATAAGGTAATGGTGCAATCTTAATTCAATGTGCTTGTGCCCAATTAGAAAAAAAATTACTATTCTAAATAATTAATTTCTACCATTTTTCTTTGCCTCCTTAACATGTTAGCCTTTTTGGTTTCCCCTCTACCTGAGTGGTCAGAACTTTTAGTTGTCTCCTATACCTATTTACCTTGAAAAATATTTTCACATAAGTCAATCACTCCACTTCTCCAATCTTTGTTATTGGGATCCTCTGGGCTGACTCCAGTTTCTTTGTATATTTCTTGGGATTCTAGACTGCAAAGATTTATAACTAGTGGGTGTTTTTTAATTGTATATGCTTCTATAGAACAGCCACCATTTTGTGTGTGTGTGTGTGTGTGTGTGCGCGCGCGTGCGCGCACGTGCAGTATTTAAAAAAAAAAGATTTTAAAAAGGGTCTTTAGATAAAACTGTAGGAGAAACTAAAAGGTTAAGAAAGATATGTGGAAGCATTTAGATACTGGCTTGAGGCCTAACGAAGCAATCCAGGAAAGTGGGCCTGAATGGGATGCACGCTTGCCATTGAAGGGGCCACGAGACAGGTTGCAAAAATATAACCTCATCAAAATTGGCACGAATACTTGGATATGGATAAAGATGAGAATGTACTTGGATATGCATAAAGATGAGAATGTACTTAAAGAAAGGTGGTGGTAGAATGTACTTGGAGAAAGGTGGTGTTAGGCCGGTCTCATGCCAAAAAGAGATAAGGAGGTATGCTGTGCATAAGTGATTTGTGCAAAGGAGAGATTTGGCCTACCTTGATGGATGATGATGCCCAGTGACCTATCAAATTAAGGGGTGGCATCAAAGAAGGGGTGCACAGATCAGTTAATGTAAAGGCAGATAAGGTATAAAAGTAGGAACACTAGAGCTCAGACTTTGTGCAGCCGAAAGAGTGACAGAGAGTCTTGCTGACAGGTGAGCTGTTCCATTGCATTGAGAGCACCAAACTGCCAATTAATCTGTTGATATGGATTGTTTGCCATAGTGCTACATTGCAATAAAGCCTAGCCTGGCACCTTCGTTTCTACAAAGATCCATGGTCGTGTTGGTTTCCTAGATCGTGAGTGTTGCTTCAGTTTACCTCTTGCACACAGGGTACACCTAGGCTCCAAATCACTGGGCTAACAGAGTTCCCAGTAGAGATCTTAGCCAAAGGTAACCCAAAGCATTGACCAAAGGAAAACATCCGCTTAGAAATCACCAGGCTAACTCAATCCCTGCTTAAGATCCAAGCCAAGCTCTAGATCACTGGGCTAATGAATTTCCCACTAAAGAACTGACCCAGGGGAAATACTGAGGGAGCACGACTTCAGAGACTCACGCACGCATTCACACACGCAGCCAAACTGATATCAGTGCTGGACACAGAACACTAATGAAAACACTAATAAAGGATACATATTGCTCTACGTGCCTGACTGCACTCTGCCCTGCGTACCACAGAAACTTCCAAGTTTCATGGCCCTCTGCAACAAATCAAACTACAGCTTACCTTTTATAGCCTTACTTTGTATATAAATAGACTAGCACATTACAAATGGATCCATTAGCTTAGGGTTCACAGGGGGCTCCATTCTGGGGGAGCACCAGAAAGCCCCACCACTAGCCATAGCATGGCCCCCACGGCTTTCCCAGCTGCCAGTCCCAGCACAGGCAGGGGGTGTTTCCCCCCAGGATGGTGGGGTAGTGTTTTTTCTTCCACCTGCCCCAGGGCTGCTAAATTCCGGCAGGCAGAGGATGTCTTCTCCTCTGCCGGCCCCACTCAGCCAAATTCAATTGGGCAGGTGCGTGGGGGTTGTTTCCCCTTCTGCCAACCCAAGGGCAGCTAAATTTGGGTGGGCGGGGAGTATTTTCCCCTATGCCAGCCCCACTGGAGCTAAATTCGAGTGGGCAGGCAGGCGGGGAGTGTTTCCTCCTCTGCCAACCCCGGCGTGGCCAAATTTGAGTAGGTGGTGGGGAGAGTGTTTCCCCTACCATGGGTCCCAGCGCTGCCCTCAGGGCCAGGCAGGGGGCTGCTTATTTATGGTCCTGTGGAGGGCTCTGACCAACCTGTTTGTAGCCCGTCCTGGGATGTGGCTGCTCTCTTCCCCTCCTGGCTTGGGGATACATGTAGCCCCCTCTTTTTAAAACAAAAAAACCAAAAATCTTCTGAAACAATTAAATTTTATTTAAAAACTAATACCTTTATAAAAATTTAATTTTAATTAAATTTAATTCAATTTTAATAAATCAAACTGCAATTAATTTATTTCAATTAACATCAATTTGAATTCAATAAATTAAATTTTAATTTAATTTTAATTAAATTAACCAGCGGTCCTTCAGGGCTTGAAAAGGTATATTTTTTGCCCTCAAACTAAAAAAATTTGGGAACCACTGATTTATAATGTAAAATTTTGTCTGTTTGTTTACTCTTTGTCTTTTTGATGATTTTGCCATCTTGAATGGAAGCAATTCTAAAAGGAAATATGTGTTTTGGATTTGGAAAAAACTGTCAAAATTAGCACAGACTTCATGTTACAGTTTCAAAAAAGTTAATAAATTGACTGTTATTAGCATACTATATTACTCTTCATTTTTTACTGTATTTCCGCATCATTGTATGAAAAGGTTTCAGTGGTGCGGCCCCCAGGCCAATATCCTAGTCCTCATGCTGCCCTTGAGGTGATTTGAGTTTGAGACCCCTGGCTTAGACATAGAGGGTATGTTTACATTGCAAACCTTTTTGAAAATAAGAAGGCTTATTAAAAAACAAACAAACAAACAAAAAACCTTTACACCTGACCATGCAGGCATTTTGCTATTTCGAATTAAGTGTTTCATTATTTTGAGATAACAAAGTGCTATTTCAAAATACTAAAACCTGGATTTATTTTGAAATATTGATTGTTTCAAAATAGGAATTTTGAAAAAAGCCATTACAAGCCATGGAATTGGCTTTTTTCAAAACAATAGCCCTATACTACATTGCCTTTCCTTATTTTGAAATAGAAAGTCTAGCGAAGACTTTCTATTTTGAAATAGAACTCCTACCTTTATTTCAAAATAGAGAGTTTTCACTAGACACCTATTTGGAAACAATGAATCTGAAAAAATTCTATTCTGAAATAATTATTTCAAAATAAATTTGAAATAGTTATTTCAAAATAACTATTTTGCAATATCTGCAGCAGTGTAGATATAGCCATATAGGTCCCATTGAAGTATTAGCACAAGCAAGGGGTAGGACTTGACCTAGCTCTCAGTGAAGTCTAGGAGAGAGTCATTATTGACTTCAGTGGGTATAAGATTGGGTCATTTAGCCCTAGCAAAGAACATTAGAAAACTTCAATAGCTGTTCCACTCATTAAGCCTATTAGAGGAACACATCACATTTTTCAGAAGACTTTCTTGTTTGGTAAAAAAGATCCTTATGCAAGACAGAGTTCATCACCCTAATTAAATGAGACATTTGACAGATTGGCCCTTTGCTTATCATTAAAGGGTGATGATCACACTGACTGATGTAAATTGTTTCCAAGTCCTTTGGAAGTTTCAGAAGGCAAACACTGGCAGTCCTTCTCAGATGCCTGATGAAAAACCACAGAAAATTACTCTAAATAATTAGCCTGACAGGGTTTTGTGGGTGATTGATGATAACATGAGTAAAGATCTAACTAAATAGGTCTTTTCCGCCAGACTAAGGTGCCTATCCTATCTATTTTACAGGACTCAGACATTGTTAGACAAGTGTGTCATAAAGCCATTGGTTAATGGAGTGGAAAAGCTTTAGGAAGTTTAAACTGAACAACATTTTCTTCAGTGTGATTTCTCATAAAAATAGGTTTGTTTCCCCTCTTAATTTATTAGTAAGCCAACTCTTTTTTGGAGGATGTGTTAGAGTAAGCAAAGTGCTTTAGAAGAATGGTTTTGTTGTACTTAAGGTTAAATACATGCGTCACAATTTGGAGCAATGCACCCATGTTCCCTCCACATGGTCCACCAAGACTAGCCATCCTAGGCTCTTTGGTCCTTAGTTATGACTTCCCTTAGGCAGACACCTGCATCTCCCTCCTGACCAGGGGATTTTAAAGGCAGCACAAATCCCCGCCTACATTATGACATCCCCAGTAAGCCAGGCCACCTAAAGACACTAGCATCTGCACTTTGCTTTTAAATTTAAAGGCTATGAACAGTGTAATTGCCAGCAGTTACAAGTTACCACACAGTTCTGAGCAGACATATTTATTATTAAACAGAAAGCATTACATAGAAAACAAGAACCTACACACATGCTCCACTAGATGCTAGTCCTTCCACCCCTTTGAAAAAACTGGTGGATCTCCCTTGGGTGAAGGTTCTGTCCTTTCATTGGATCGAAAGAAAGGCCCTGAGTCAGTTTAAACTCACATTACTTATCCAAGCTCCTTTGTTTGTCTATTGGCCTTGGGAGATTCTTGTTTGAACTGGAATAAGTAAGCTTCCTCAGGAGGTAATATCTGGTGGCTGGTTGCAATCTGGTTAATTTGTCTTAATCATCACCACTGCTTTTAGTTCTGAGAGGAGTAGTAGTGGTCTTTCCCATAGAAATGATTGATTTAAAGCAATGGACAACCAAAGATGGAGTTGCAATATCAGTCACATCTCCTCCCAGAATGGTTATAAATGATCTTCGCCCACAATAACACATAAATATAGTAATGTATGGTCTTTCAATGATATTGCAGGCAATTGCCATACCTGTCAGAATGAGACTAGGCATATTGTATGCTTAGAACAATATCTGTTATAAATTCCAGAATTTTTAAATTACAATTCTGTTTCTGTTCTGAAAGTAATTGTATTAAAAGTTGTAATTTTTACACAAAAATACACCTTCTTATTTCAGACTTATGTCTTGTGCATGAACATGATCAAACCTGCTTAGTCATTGAAATATCACCTACTCTGTATTTCTCAATTTTAACCATGTATGCTATTTTCTTTTTTACACATTCAACTGGGATCAACTTGATCTATAGTTCACCCATCTTTGAAGCATCTGACAAAGTGGGATTTTCTCCCATGAAAGCTCATGCAAGAAATAAATCTGTTAGTCTTTAAGTGCCACACGACTCCTTGTATTTTTTTTTTTTTTTTTTTTTGCTGGACTAGACTAACATGACTATCCCTTTGGAAACTGATCTGTTTAGCCAGTTTCACTTTTCATTTGTAGCCACCAAGTTGACAGTGAACTGTTTTATAATAACTTTATTTTGTAATTGTTTTCATATCTGTTTCCTTAGGTTCTAATTTAGAAAAAAAAATCTCAGTGAAAGTAACAATCAAAACAGTAATGTTTAAGAAGTACTCAGGAGTGAGAAGTCCTGTGCTTTCAACTGTAAGAGAGTTCAGGTCAGGCTGAATCTTCTAAATATTATTTTAGATGGGGTCTACACTAAAAATGTGAGGTTGACCCAGCTGTGTCATGCAGTGGTGTGAAAAATCCATACCCCTCAGCTGTGTGGGTAAGCCAAGTCAGGCCTCATCGAATTCCTCTGCTGATTTAACTATCACATTTCAGGGGGAAGGATTATTTACAGTCAATGGGACCAGGAGTCTTGTGGCACTTCTAACAACTAACACATTTTATTTATTTTATTTTCCTCCCACTCTGTAGTTCTTCCCCCATCTTCAAGCACCTGACAAAGAGGGATTTTCTCCCATGAAAGCTCATAGACTTGTAGGCTATGTCTACATCTGCCTTTTTAGTTCAGACTTGCTAGTGTGAACTAAAGAAGTTCAAGCTTAGTTCGAATTAACACAAGGTTAGTCCGAACGAACCAGGAACTTTTTAGTTCAAACTAAGTGTACATGGTAGTTCAAACTAATGCTTAGTTCAAACTAGATCACATGGTTACTTCAAACTAATGCCTTAGTGTGACTCTTGCCCATGCTTAGTTCGAACAGAAGTTTGAACTAAGGCAGTTAGTCTGAACTAACCCCAGTACTTACTAGTTTGGACTAAGCTTTCCATAGCTTAGTTCAGACTAGGGAATGCCTAGTGGAGCTGTGGGCTAAATTAGTCCTGACTAAGCCTCCTTAGTCCAAACTAATTTGCCAGTGTAGACATAGCCATAGAAACTGGAAGGGTACATCTACACTTGCAAGTTAGTTTGAATTAAGGAGGCAAGTTAGTTTGACTTAAGGAGGCTTAATTTGAACAAACTTATAACCTATCTACACTAGGCTTTCATTAGTTTGAATTAAGGCAATTAATGAAAGCTTAGTTCAAATTAGTAAGTTTCAAAAGGGATAGCCGTGTTAGTCTAGTCCAGTATAAAAAACAACAAGGAGTTGTGTGGCACTTTAAGACTAACAGATTTATTTTTTGCATGAGCTTTCGTGGGACAAGATCCCACTTCCTCAGATGCTTTGAAGATGCATCTTTGAAGCATCTGAGGAAGTGGGATCTTATCCCACGAAAGCTCATGCACAAAATAAATCTGTTAGTCTTAAAGTGCCACACAACTCCTTGTTGTTTTTTTTTTTACTCAAATGAGTAAGACCTGCCAGTTAGTTTGAAATAAGCCCTTAGTTCGATCCTTAGTTTGAACTAAGGATGATGTGGATGAGAATTACCTCTTAGTTCAAATTTAATGCATTCGAATTAAGGGTAGTTAGTTCAAATTAACAAAGTGACCTAATTTGACTTAATGTTAAGTCAAATTAGTCCACTTTGTTAATTCAAACTAATAAGTTCAAAGTTAGTTTGGACTAAACTCGAACTTCTTAGTTCGAATTAACAGATTCAAACTAACTTATCCTAGTGTAGACATAGCTGAAGGGACCTTGGCAGGTCATCTAGACCAGTCCTCTGCACTCATGACAGGTCCAAGTACCATCTTATTTATCATGGGATAAATACATTTGTTAATCTTTAAAAGTGCCACAAGATTCCTTGTTTGTTTTGCTGTACTAGGCTGACATGGCTACCCCTTTAGAACTATACAACAATTATACCTCTTTCATGGGGAATAGTGAGTGTAGTTCAGCACTGAGTGGACAGAGCTGCAGTGTTGCAGCTGCACTGCTGTAGCATATCAAGTGTATAGAAGCCCTTACGTAAGGCATGCAATTCACTGAACCCTCCTTTCACAACTTACTTTTAGGTTGCATGGCACAGATTGAGAACTGAGTGAGCAGCAAACAAAGGAGAGGCAAATAGAGGGAGTTTGCTAGGGAGTTTGCTTGGAAGAGTGCCCACAAAGCCTTGTTTTTCAGGCATCTGTGATCACTAAGTACATCATCTTCAGAGGCTCTTTCAGAGGCGACAGCATGAGTACTGAGACAGCAACTGTTATGACCTGCTTGGAATGTGCTATGTTCATCTTTCTCCCTGAGGGTCAGAGCTGTAACTACGGTGGGGCCTATGGGGCAAAGCCCTGGGCGACCCGAAACATCTCAATAGAGCTACGCTATTAAAGGGGCAGCTTTGCGGTGCCAGCTCTAAGCGCCACTAATGGGAAAGAGCGCATTCCAGTCAGAATGTGCCCCAGGTGGCAAAATGCCACGTTATGGCTCTGCTGAGGGTAATACCAACTACATCTGTACAAAGTGCAAGCTGATCTCCATAGTGGAAGAAAAGATTAAAGGACTAGTGACTCAAATATCAACCAGAGAAGATGAAGACTTTCTGGATAGGAATCAGGAGCTGATCCTCCAGTCATAACACGCCAAAGAATCTGACAGAGCAGTGCAGACTGGAGAAGAAAATTAGCAGCATGTCACCCACAGAGGACATAAGAGGAGAATTGCTATAGCTTCAACAACAATACAAGTAAATAACCACTTTCAGGCTCTCTGTACAGGTATTGCTGCTGGGAATGCCTTGGAAGAGTCATCTGAAGGAAGGTATCAGAATGAGACACCTATTGGTTGAAAGGCCTGGGATGCATTATCCCAGGAGTGGGGCCACTGAGACCACCACTCTAAGAGGATAAGATGGGTGGTGGTGGTGGTGGTTGGGGATTCCCTCCTGATGGGAAAGGAGTCATCCATTTGCCATCCAGACCATGAAAACCAAGATGTATGCTGTTTGCTTGGAGCTAGAATTCAGGATGTGAAGAGGAATCTGCTGAGACTCATCAAGCCCTCAGACCACTACCCCTTTCTACTGATCCATGTGGGCACCAATGATACAGCCAAGACTGATCTTGAACATATTACTGCAGACTATGTAGCCCTGGGAAGTAGGATAAAGTAGTTTGAGGCATGGGTGGTGTTCTCACCCATCCTTCCTACTGATGGAAAAGGCCCAGGCAGAGACCATTGCATTATGGAAACAAATGCATGGCTACGCAGTTGATGTTGAAGAGAGGGCTTTGACTTCTTTGATCATGGGATGTTGTTCTAAGAAGGAGGGCTGCTAGGAAGGGAAAGGATTCATCTAACGAAGAGAGAAACACGCATCCACGCAGGCTGGCTAGTTTGCCTAGTCAGGAGGGTTTTTAACTACCTGGTTTGTTGGAGATTGGAGTCCTAATCCCTGAGATAAGCAAGGAAAGATGACACTGGGCAAAAACACAAGGAAGAAGGGGCAACAGGGGAGGCAAATGGTAGGGGAAAGTAGGGGAACCGGCGTGGTAGCTTAGATGTCTATAAACAAGTGCAAGAAGCCTAGGAAACAAGCCTGAAGAACTGGAAGTCCCGGTACAGTCAAGGAACTATGATGTAATTACAATAACAGAGATGTGGTGGAATAGCTTGCATGACTGGAGCACTGCTATGGATGGGTATAAATTGTTCAGGAAGGACAGGCAGGGGAGAATAGCTGGAGGAGTAGCACTAAATGTGAAAAAGCCGTATGACTGCTCAGAATTCCACTATGACACTGGAGGCAAGTCTGTTAAAAGTCTCTGGGTTAAGTTTAGAGGAGAATGCAACAAGGGTGATGCCGTGGTGGGTGCCTTCTATAGACTGATAGACCAGAAGGAGAAGATGGATGAGGCTTTCTATGGACAACTGGCAGAAGTTTCCAGATCACAGGCCTTGGTTCTCATGGGGACTTCAAATACCCTTACATCTGCTGGGAGGGCAATACAGCAGTGCACAGACAACCTCAGTAGTTTTTAGAGTGCATAGAGGACAACTTCCTGGTACAAATGCTGGAGGAACCAACTAGGGGCCTTGCACCTCTCGACCTGCTACTCACAAACTGAGAAGATTTGACTGGGGACATAGAAGTGAGTGGCAACCTGGGCAGCAGTGGCCATCAGATGATAGAGTTCAAGATGTTGATTAACAGAAAAAAGGAAAGAAGCAAAACACAGACCCTGGACTTCAGAAAAGCAGATTTTGGCTCCCTCAGGGAACTGATGGGCAGGATCCCCTGGGAGGCTAATCTGAAGGGTAAAGGAGTCCAAGAGAGCTGGCTGTATTTTAAAGAAACTCTACTAAGATACCATTCTGCTGTGCAAAAGAGTACCAAACATGGAAGGCACCAAGTGTGGATTAGCAGAGAACTCTACGGTGAGCTGAAACACAAAAGGGAACCATACAAGAAGTGGAAGCTTGAACAGATGACTAGGAAGGAGTATATTGATATTTCTTGGGGCTCTAGGGTTAAAATTAGAAAGACCAAAGGGCAATTGAGGTTGCAGCTAACAAGGGATGTGAAGGGTAACAGGAAAGGGTTCTAAAAGTATGTCAGGCAAGAAGAGGATCAGGGATGGTGTAGGTCCCTTACTGAATGGGGCAGACAGCTTAGTGGTGGATGATGCAGAAGAAGCCAAAGTACTCAATACTTTTTATTTTTTTTTTTTTTTTAACCTCAGTCTTCACAGGCATCAGCTCCCAGGCGACAGCACCAGGCAACACAGAATAGGGAGAATTAGAGCAGCCTTCAGTGATGGAAGGTCAGGTTACAGACTACTTAAAGAAGGTAGATATACACAAGGCTATGGGGCAAGATGAACTGCATCCAAGGGTGCTGAGAAAGTTGACCGATCTGATTGCAGAATCACTGGCCATTATCTTTGAAAACTTGTGGTGATCAGGGAGGTCCCAGATGACTGGAAAAAGACAAATATAGTACTTATTTTCAAAAATGGGAAAAAGAAGGATCCAGGGAACTACAGACCAATCAGCGTTACCTTAATCCATGGAAAAATCATAGAGCAGGTTCTCAAAGAATCCATTCTGAAACACTTGGAGGAAAATAGGGTGATCAGGAGCAGTCAGCATGGATTCACCAAGGGCAAATCATGCCTGACCAACCTGATTGCATTCTATGATGAGTAAACTGACTTTGTGGGAGTAGCTATAGCCATCTATGTGATATACCTTGCTTTAGCAAAGCTTTTGACATGGTTTCCCACAGCATTCTTGTCAGTGGGACTGGCTACTCACCAGATCTGTTCCAGTGTGCCACTGTGACCCCCCAGTTCCAACTTCTGAACCTCACTTTGCCATGTGACCACTCACTCCTGAGTCAGTCCACTCCAGCCTTTCATGTGCAACCAGTCCCAAGCAGTGACTGTATGCCCTCTGGTTACTCAAGGGATGGTCCCCAAGCAAGCATGCTCAGTCCCAGGTACCACTGTGGGAGCCACTGTCTATAGAGATTGGACACACTCCCAATCACCATACATTCAAGTCTGTCCATTTAACAAAGAAATGGATAGTGCCCAGCCTTTCTCACTCGCACCCTCTAAAGACTATACAGCTTTAGATAAACAATAACTACTAGTTTATTGATCAGATTACAATTCTAAGTGAGAATATGGCCAATCATGGCAGAATCATAACATAAATGAGTCAGGGGTGACCACAAGAAAAGAAAAAGTAAAACACACATACTAACCTAATATCTCTACTTAAACTGATCCCGTAGTCCAAATTTATGATCAAGGTGTTTGACTGTCAGATGTTTGCACACCCAGTCTCTGCCTAAGGCCAGAAGGGCCCAGATCTGGCTTAGAGTTGTTTCAAGATGGAGTTTCTCAAGCAAAAAGTCCCAAATCTTTCCTAGTGTCTCTTTCTTACAAAACTCCCCCAATCCCTCCCTTTCTGGGCAGAGGTGGTCTCTTTGTCTAGTCTGAGCCAGAGAGCTCAATTAGCATAGTTTTGTTGCCAACTCCAGGTACTTGCTTGCTGCTGAGAGAGTGTTCTGTCTGTCTTTGCCCCTCCACCTCCAAACCATGTTACACATCTGTACATGTGCATGAGGCTGCAGCAAACATATCATCACAGTAATCATGTAAAATAAGTAATGAACATCCATAAAGAAATCTTGTATGGTGTAATTGGCATAAAAACATGCAATCACAGTGCATGAGTGAACAGAAAAAAATCATATGGATTATAACGCAGGGTGCACAGAGGTTCATCTCATGACAATGAGCAAGTTAAGAAAGTATGATTCAGATGAATGGAACATAAGGTGGATAAAAAGCTGGGTGATCATTGGGCTCAGTGGGTATTGATCAATGGCTCAATGTCTAGTTGGCAACTAGTAATGAACAGAGTTCCCCAGGGGTTAGTCCTGTGGCCAATTTTGTTCAACATCTTCATTAATGATCTGGATGATGGGATAGACTACATGCTCCATAAGTTTGTGGATGACACCAAGATGGGGGAAAGGTAGATACACTGGAGGGTAGAGATAGGATTTGGGGAGACTTAGACAAACTAGATCATTAAGCTAAACAAAATCTCATGAGGTTCAACAAGGATAAGTGCAAAGTCCTGCAATTAGGACTGAAAAATCCCATGTACTGCTATAGCCTGGGGACTGACCAGCCAAGTAGCTGCTCTGTAAAAAAGGACATGGGGGTTATGGTGGATGGGAAGCTGTATATGAGTGAACAGTGTGCCCTTGCTGAAAAAAAGGCCAACTGCATATTGGGTTGCATCAGTAGGAGCCTTGCCAGTAGATCAAGAGTTGTGATTATTCCCCTCTATTCAGTACTGGTGAGGCTGCATCTGAAATATTGTGTTCAGTTTTGGGCTCCCCGCTCCAGAAAGGATGTGGACAAATTAGAAAGAGTCCAACGGAGGTCAACAAAAATGATCAGGGGGCTGAGGCACATGACTTACAAAGAGAGATTGAAGGAACTTGGCTTATTTAGTCTGCAGAAGAGAAGAAAGACCGAGAGGGGATTTGATAACTACCTTCAACTATTTGAAGAGGTGCTCTAAAGAGGAAGGAGCTAAGCTATTCTCAGTGGTGACAGAGGACAGAACAAGGAACAGTGGCTTTAAGCTGCAGCTAGGGAGGTCTAGGTTGCATATTCAGAAAAACTCTCTCACCAAGAGGGTCATGAAACACTGGAATGAGTTGCCTAGGGACGTGGTGGAATCTCCATCTTTGGAAACTTTTAAGACCCATTTGTATAAAACAGTGGCTGGGATGATTTAGTGTGAGAAGGCCTGATTTTAGCAGGGGGTTGACTAGACAACCTCATGAGGTCCCTTCCATCTCTAATATTCTAGGAACCTCTGCTTTATTTCCCATTTCTATTGACTGCATTTATTCACTTTTACTGAGGAATGTTTTTAGAAGCTTTGCAAGTTTAGGATTAAGCTCCACTAGATAAATGCATTGCTCATTATCTGTGTGTTTGTATAATCCCATTAGATTCAGATTTTATTGCTACAAATTATACACTGTAGAAGTCCTCTGTGGACTCCTTAACTGAAGCTCTCAGCTGTAAAGGTTTAATGATCTGTTCGAAATTCACCAAAATGTTTAGCTGAGGTTAACCTAGCAAAGTCTGATAGATTCTGTATAAAGGAAGGCATTTTTGGACATACTGTACTAAATGCTGTTTTTATAAAACAGATGCTGCAGTGAAGAGCTGTGTGCATTTCAGAGCTATTAACCAGACCTTTACCTGTGAGTCCTTGGGGAACTGCAGTGATCCATATTTTATGTTTGGTTTTATTGAAGTGTATTTGTGCATTTGTTAGAAATAATGTTTTTGGATTGTAATGACAGATTTGAGCATGCTTGTCAATTCCCTACTGGTTTAACTTTCAGAGGGTCATTAAGGTTTTTGTGCTGAAATTAAATGGAAGTTTAAAAATGGCTGGAGACAACTTCTTACCAGCTAGGTTTCTTTGTACATATGCATTTTGCTAACTGTGTGTTTTGATAACTATACCCTGTGACTGAGCCAATGACTTTGCTCCCTGCTATGAAGAAAGTTAGAGACAATCTCCTTAAAATTAAACTGAAAGAAAAAGAAAAGGAATTGGGCAAGTTTGTATATGAGCAGCAGATACATACAGTGCCTCAAACACAGAGCTGTTCTTACTAAAAATCCATGTTGAGAAGCATTCATTTTATATCAAAGGAAAGAGCTTTAATCAATGCTGTTAAATAATCATACTTGGTGTAGTCCTGTTAAAACATTTATTTTTCCATAATAATGGTGTACATGTCATGGAAAACATGATCTCTAAGAATGTCAGCCATCTTGGATGCAACCATTTGGAAGAAGTGGCTGGCAAACATTTGGCTTGACAGTATAGGTGACAGAAGAGGTGACTGGCAAATATAATCCACACAGGTCTCAACATATAAGCCACACATTCATTACACACTGCTGCTGGTGTCACGCAAGATGTGCAGCTATATGTTGTCATTAAATGCAAGCTGTTCCCATACAATGGTGTATAGCTACATATGGTAAAGAAAGGCTCGGATGACGGGAGGCAGTGGAAAAAGGATGAGTCCTTCCCAGCTGCCTCCATTCTGCTAGAGTTTTTTCATGTGGTGGCAAAGGCTCAGATAGCAGAGAAGTGGTAGAGCCTTTCCCCACTGCTTCCCAAATGACAGCATCTTGTCCTGTGGCAGAGAAAGTCTCCAGCAGTGGAGAGCTGCTGGAGTCTTCCCCTTTGTCAGGAAAGGGCTTCAGTTGAGATCTGGTAGACCCTTTTCCCACTAATTGTCTTTTGTTAGGGGTGGTAAGGTTTCAGCATCAGGAAGGTAGCAGGCAGACAGGGAGGCATGACTTGGACAAGTAGGAAGCTTGTAGGATATGTACTTGGGTACATACTGTGACTCTGTCTGGGTCTAGGGGATTGTTTATGATTATTTTTCATATTGGTATTTCATATTTACAATTATCCATATGTGATAGGTCATGTTTGGTATCAATAGAAAGGCTGTAATTTGCTAGGAATGATTATATGATTTGTATGTAGGTATCATGCCTGTATTGGAGATTAGAAATCTATTTGTTTTTATGTGTGTTCCAAGTTGTTTGAGCTAAAGCAATCTCAGATTGGGTGTGTGCAAACTACTGTCATATTGATGGCTCATCAGGAGGGGACTCCTGACTACTGTGGGCCCAGGAGGAAATCTGTTTGACCAGTTACCTAGACTGCCCATGTGGCCCACCTCCATTTTGATCTGGCAAGGACTCTGAGATAAAAGGCCATTGCCCATTCTCCATTTTGTCTTTAGTCTCTAGTCTCCAGGATATCTGCAACCAACACCTGCCTCTGGAACTATTCTTCTGGGACTGAACAAAGGACTGAGACCCACCCAGCTGCTGCTGCTGCTGGGTACACACCAGAGGAGAGGGACTAATCTGCAAACTACAAGATCTTCAAGGATTTTTTTTTTCTATGGACTCTAAATCATTTGTATGTATGTGATTCACTTTGACCCTTTAACATCTCTCATATGTAGCTTGTTTTCTTTATATATTAAACCTTTAGTTGTAGTTACTAAAGGATTGGCTGGCAGCATGGTATTTTGGGTAAGATCCAAGCCTATATTGTTCGGGGTGATGTGGCTGGCCCTTTGGGGTCAGGAGAACCTATTTCGTAAAGACACCCAGTGGCTAGAAGGGACCTTAGGACCTGATGTGCAGAAAGGGAACTGCTTCTATTTTGTTATGCTCACTGATGACCAGAATGGGGAATCAGGAGCATGTTTTGTTATTGACTGGGAGACTGGTTTAAGTACCATCCGTCAGTGGTGTGGGGATTTGGCCCCTGGTTTTGCAGCTTGCCCTGATTTTGGCACATTCAGAAGGTCATCCCATGAGGCCTGGGTCACACATACTCACACCCCTCAGGTGTGTCCTTTTTTTTTTTTTTATCATTTAAGGTGTGCCTCTCTGTCTACATTGCTATTTATACCCATATTAGGGGGGTTTCCCAACTACATACTTTACTTACTGCCAAGAGAAGCATTCAGTGTAAATATATCATAAATGTAATGCCCACATCTGCTGTACCTACAATACAGTTGGGTTTCATAAAGAAAGAAGAATGCTGGACTGGAAAGTCCTCAGAAGACAAACAATAGTTTATTTGCCATTGCCTAGTGGTTTGGGGCAAGGCTATTCTATATTAGTCTATTGTGAAAACATTCTTCTGTTGCTCTCATCACCATAACATCTGAAAGTTTTGCAATGAATAAGCATGTCACTCAGAAGATCTAGTGGGCCTCTGTAACTTCTTTATATTGAGCATGGAAGTATATTAGGTCAAGAGGTGCACATTTCAAAGAGATGTATGCATTATAGCTTCAGAATTAAGGAGCTTGATGTGTTCACAGTGAGGGGTTTATATTCATCCAATCACCTGCAATATTTTGGTCACTTGCCATTGTAGCTGAAACAGAGTTTTTTTCCTGCTTAGGTGAAAATGACAAATGAACCTTGCAAAATGGTATCTTTCAGGCAGGTGACAAATGTAATATTGGTGCCTGCTTGGAATGTCTGAATGCTGTCCAAAATAGTTAAAAGAATTCTTCTCATCAACCAATTGAAAAAGCCTGAAACACTGATATCTGCACATTATCTGACTGCCACTTGTGAGGAAGTGGTGACAAGAAAGTTGAAGGCTTTTTGTTTTTTTGTTTTTTGTTCTCCAGCCACTCCAATAAGTTACTCTAGCAAGAAGTGACTGTTATACTTTTATCCAGTGCCCAAAGGACACTCCAGGGCTGGATGGTGATTAATGAGTGACTTACCAGCATCTGATTCCATAACAGCTGTGAGCATCATACTATCATTGCAGTATATGGTTGTACCAAGGCCAATGGTACAGCCACTGAGTTTTTCCCAGCAACTACAGACATACCTTCCTGAAATTTTAAGGAGTGGTCATCATTATCCTGGGTGACTTTAATGTCCAAGTAGTAAAGGATAGTGACACCTGAGCATGTATCTTTAGGAATTTTGATAGGGGGAAGGACAGGAATAGGTAGCAACTGCTGGAATTTTCAGCTTCCTGTGACATGGTGATCATTGACTCAATTTCTGTCATCTGAAGACTGACAAGCAGATGGCATACAGCTAGATGATTTCATGAGGACTGTTATCGGTTAGTTGTGTCTATATGAATTCATAGGTGTTGAATGTGACACTGACCATCAAGTTTTGCTGACAAAAGTACACCTCTGTTTTCAAAAACAGCTAATTAATGGACTGAAATTAATCCAGTTCAACCAAAAATTCTTTTTACAACCAAAATATCAGAGAGCTTTCTATTCTGGACTACTTATGGTCAATACAGAGTCACTCCCACTGCCATTCAATGAGGAACGGGTCTGTTTCAACTCAATGCTGACTGTTGACTCAGTTTAGTACTGGGATCTCAGCCCTTCAAATATCGTCCATGGATCTGTGAAGAGGCTCATTGCATTTGCAGCTAAGAATAAAACAGTGAGGCTACAATTTGAATCTTCAGAGACATCTACTGAAAGCAAAAGCTAAGTCTGAAGTGTTCAGCTTTGGCATTCCATCAAGCCATTGTGTGAGAAAGGTAAGGAATTCTTGTCATCAACCCAAGCACCTAATTTAGGACAGGTTGATTTGAGACATGATTTCCATACCTTCTATTCAGCTCTAGCGTATTTGTGGGAAAAGGTCGCATCATTTTGCCTGGTAAAGAATTGAGATAGCAAAATCAGCCAGAGTCTAGGATCAATTAGCTGCATGGATGGGAAGGTCATTTTGAGGTGCTCCTCAATTATCCATCACCTGCAGTGCCTCTGGCATTTGAAGAGGGGCAGGAAGTTCTGATAGCACCACCTTCCATTAACCACAAAGAAATCCAGTTCACAGTCCACAAAATGGAAGTATAGGAAGACACTAACGCTACTACTGAGCAATGGAACACAAGTGAGAGTACTGTGATACCAAGGATGAAAGGAGTCTTCTGGGTCATCTGGAGCACTAATAGCTCCAATTACTGGAGGAAGAGTGTTGTCCTACCTCCATTCAAAAAGAGCAGTAAAGCTGAATGTAGCAGCTACTTAGTTATTATGCTGTTGTGGGTCCTGAGGAAAGATTTTGCTTCAGTGTTAATCTCTTGAAGCAATGATGCACTTTGTGGCAAAGGCTGGGATACGCAGTGCAGATTTGGACTTAGTCACTCCACTTTTGACCAGACCTTTATCTTAAGACATATTTTTGAGAAGATGATTGAATTTAATAAACCCTGTGTACGCTTTTGATACACTTCAGTACCTCAAGCAGTTTGTGGGATCTGATGAAGTGTCATCCCTGGATACAGTGTCATTGATAGACAAGCTAAATTCTGTGAAAGCAGAACTTAATCAAGACTATGGGTTCTTTTCCCATTACAAAAGGTAATTTGACTTCAGGCTTCCCATGGTTTGAACCTAAGAACTGCTCTGATTTGCTGTTACTGTATGACCTGATCCTATGTTTTACACCCCCTTGCATTTATTTTCATTCCATTCTGTAAACCCATCTTCGAAGCATCTGAGGAAGTGGGATTTTCTCCCATGAAGGCTCATGCGAAAAATAAATCTGTTAGTCTTAAAGTGCCACACGACTCCTTGGGTTTTTTTGCTAGACTAGACTAACACAGCTATCCCTTTGGAAATTGGTAGACAAGCTCTATAATGGACCAGAGTCAATGGAAATACATGGCATGGAATTCCGTCTTCATGGGAGGTCATCAGGGCTGCATTCTGGCACCATCATTGATCAGAATCAACACTGATTGTTGATGCATAAGCATGAGGAGACAGTTGTCAGTGGCACTGAACTGAACATCAGTCTGCTTCGAGATCTCAAGGGGCCCGATGATATTGTCTCGTTGGCTCAATCTTGTGAATCGCTGCTGTTTACAGCTGATCCAGTGAGGCACAAAGGAGCACACATTGGGCTGGTTATTAATCCACACAAAACTAAATCCTTGACCACTACCAAGCGGTCTGCAGCTCCAGATAATAACCACCTCAGTATTAACTTATCCATACAGGACACTGAGCAGGTGGCAGCTGTCAAATACTTGGAGAGCATTGTAGGCAGTAGTGGAGGATGCTCAAAAGAGGACACTTATATAGCAGCAGCTTCTGTGTCATGTTTTAATGCCTTCACTGTCCTCTGTGGAAGCTGCTCATGAGCTTGTCAGAAAGCTATGACTCTACAGAAACACGGTAAAACAGACTGTCAAACAGAAGTGAAATATGAACACAGAAAAAAGAAAAAACCCAAGGATTCTGGTGGCACTTAAAAGACTAAAATTTATTTATCACGTGAGCTTTCGTGGGAGAAAATCCCACTTTGTCAGATGCTTGAAGATCCCACTTTGTCAGATGCTTGAAGATGGGAAGTGGGATTTTCTCCCACGAAAGCTCATGCAATAAATACATTTTTTAGTCTTTTAATTGCCACCAGGCTCGTTTCTTTTGCTGAACTAGACTAACATGGCTACCCCTTTGAAAATGGACATTGAAGAATGCTAAAGTAGACATATTGCTTTTTTCATTCTCATCATCTTTTCAGCTCCTCCATGTTCAGAGGGCAAGACCAGAAGTTAGGGTATTTGAAGCTGAAACAAAGTACTGCCTGTATCAGGACTCAGTTTTGACAGCTTTATTGGTATGGGCCTATTGTTAAGAATGAGGACCAGTTATTTCAGAAGTATGTTTTACCAAGGAATGCTGCTATATGGTCAACAATCAAATGGGTGCCAAAAACTTTGATGCTGCATTAAGATTTCCAGTGATGGATGCAAACTAGACGCAGAGCCAGACCACTTTAAGGGCAAATCAGAGATTGTGTGGTGTTTGATCTACACAGAGGCTACTTCTCTTTGGGATTTGCCATGATGCTCAAATAAGATGCAAATCATGCCCATCCCACAGTTAAGAAAGGCTTCAAAGGCAGCAGAAGAGGCACACTTTTGTAGCCACAAAGAGAGGCAGTATTTAGACCGCATCACAGTGGATCTGAGAGGGCTTCCTGTACCTTAGTTTCCTGCATGAGGTTGAGGAGCAGCACTTCAGCTGTACAGTCCCATTGAACAGCATGCTATCTGCTGTGTCACTCCAGCTTTTTTTGTGCAGCAGCCCCTGCCATTACACTAAGTTAATTTTGCTTTTAGAAATCTTACAGTTCCTTTTTGGGTTTATTATCTGGAGGCAAAGCATCTAAGCAACTGCATTTTCCTCCTTTTTTGAGAGCCAACTGACTTTTCACTTAAGAGGTTTTTTGGTTTTTGGTTTTTTTAACATAGTTTGAATTGGAAAGTAAAAGATGGGAAAGAAATCATGCCATTTCTTTTCTGATAACTCAGGGTGTCATAGTAAGAGGAGTACTACTTAATCACTGTGGAGAGATAAGATGTGTATACGGGAAGCTCTGAGTATTGTTTTGCTTTTTTCCTACAACAGGATTTGTTTATTTTTGTCTCAGTAATGGACAAAAACACAACGTTCCTCTGAACCTCATTCATGCTACAGCAAATAGTCTGAAAACATGATAACCCAAGGTGAATTCCGGGATACAGCAAAAGGATTGTGGGAGTATGAACTCCAGGTCTCCCAGAGGCATTCTACAAGCCCCTACAAAAATTACCCAGAATGCAACACACCTGGGGCCATTCATTAAAGAAATTCACTAAATCACTGCAGCATTGTGCTGTCTGGACGCTTGGTCTAAATGCAATATTACTCGCACCAGTCTAGTCACACACAACTGGTATAAGATGCATCTATGTAATTAAATCGTTGCATTGCTGCACGAGGGAGACTTTGTGTTCATACATGACCTAGTTCATTAATCCACCACCACATTTGTCCCCCAGAACATCCAACAATTATAAATGACAAGTCAAGTATATTTGAATGTGACGTTTCAGGGCAATTTCAAGTTTAGTGGTAGTGTAACAGTCACTCAGATCTAATTACACACACCGTAAAGAGAACTTAACTTTAATTACTAGTTCAGAGCAGTTTTCTAGTTGTATGCTCTTGTTTTGTAACACAGAAGCTCTTTCCTACTGGTCACAGGAACTGGAAACAGGTATTTTTTCTGTTTTTATGTTAGGAGATATGAACTGGCTCTTGTACTCTAAACAAAACTTATTGAAGTTAGTACAAACACTCCCATTACTTTCACTGGACTTTGAATCAGGTCCATATTGGATACCAGTACTGTACAAAATACATGATTTTCTCATCTGGCATTGAATATAATTAAATAAATTCTGAATTATAAAGAAAATATTTTAAAATATTTTTTAGACTTCATTATTTTTATTCTTTGTTTCCTTGTTATCAAATCTTCTTAATATCTTGACATGTTGGCAAAATAAAAGTATTTCTAAAAATGTTCTTAATTAAAACCTTTTCCAAAAACCCATTCACTTCATTATGGATAAACTTCTAATTCAAAGAGCCATCCAGTACTAATCAGTTTTTACATTTTGAAAAATGTGCGAGGGCCGAAAATATGTTCCTCTTACCAGAATATCTAGGGAAAAAAAAGTCCTGTGGCTCTTCTAAAGATTAACAAATTTATTTCTCACATGAGCTTTTGTGGGAGAAAATCCCACTTTGTCTAATGAAGTAGGATTTTCTCCCACAAAAGTTCATGTGATAAATAAAATCGTTAGCCTTTAGAAGTGCCACAGGACTCCTTGTTTGTTTTGCAGAACACAACTACCCCTTTGGAACTTGTCAGAATACGAAGGAAAGTAGAGTATATTTGAGCACCCCCAGTCTATTCAGCTGATTCTTAAACCCTCTAATGGGTTCATGACCCTTCTGATTTTCCTTTCCCCTGCTTGGATCCTCATTCAATTTTAAATTCTCTTAGTAGTGCCCTGGCTTCTCTTAATGATGCTTAAATCACCTTCTGTCTTGCAAGGGAAAGTAATAGTGGACACCCCCTCCTCATTCAGAGTATTATCCTTACACAAATCTCTTTGTCATCTGGCACAATCATGTTAAAGTTTACAGCAGCTACTGAGGTTTTGGCTGGTGATTTCAAGGAAGGACTTCCCAGACTATTCTGCAACAATCTCTGGTGACACTTTCAAAGGGGTAGCCATGTTAGCCTAATCCAAACAAAGAGCCTCGTGGCACTTTTAAAGACAAATTTATTTATTGCATGAGCTTTTGTGGGAGTCTGATAAAGTGGGATTTTTCTGGTGACACTTTTATTGTGAAGATGCTGGTAGCATATACGTACAGGTGATCCTAAGCCACCTCAAGCTGATGTCTACTCTGGGCACTTGACACCCTTTAATGTAATTTATCAGCCAGAATCTCTGCTGCATGCAATATTTTGTACTTTCCCTACCTTTTATTATCTGGGACAGTGACAGTCCATCCCCACCTAGCCCTCCTGGCTACAGGTTTTGAAAAATGCCTCAGTATCCTCACCATGTTGGTCCTGAAACTATCCTGAAGAAACAACAAGCAGTTGTGTGGCACTTTAAGACTAACAGATTTATTTT
>ML681972.1:63906753-63919894 GCA_007922195.1 Podocnemis expansa | reverse complement strand
CCTCCAAAGATGGAGACTCCACCACCTCCCTTGGCAGCTCATTCCAATGCTTCACCACTCGCCTAGTAAAAAAGTTTTTTCTAATATCCAGCCTCGACCTCCCTAACTGCAACTTGAGACCATTGCTCCTTGTTCTGTCCTCTGTTACCACCGAGAACAGTCGAGCTCCAACTTCCTTAGAGCATCCCTTCAAGTAGTTGAAGGTTGCTATCAAATCCCCCCTCAATCTTCTCTTCTGCAGACTAAATAAGCCTAATGCTTTCAGTCTATCCTCATAGGGCTTGTGCTCCAGCCCTTTAATAATTTTGGTTGCCCTCCTCTGAACTCTCTCTAGCATGTCCCTGTCCTTTTTGTAGTGGGGAGCCCAAAACTGAACACAGTATTCTAGATGTGGCCTCACCAGTGCAGAATAGAGGGGAAGGATCACATCCCTTGATCTGCTGGTAATACTTCTTTTGATGCAGCCCAGTATGCCATTGGCCTTTTTGGCAGCAAGAGCACACTGCTGACTCATATCCAGCTTCCCATCCACCATGACCCCCAGGTCCTTTTCTACACTGCTGCTACTTAACTGAATGTTTCCCAGCCTGTAGCAGTGCATGGGGTTTTTCTGTCCCAAGTGCAGGATTTTACACTTGTCCTTATTGAACTTCATGCCTGGGTGGATGCCTCTGTCCTCTGGCCGAGCTCATCAAGGCTCTCCAGAATCTCCCTGCATGTCCAGGGGCCCTCCTCCTCCTGCTGAGTGGTCTCGGGCTGCCGTGTGGGCTTGGTGGTGGTGCATGGCGGGAGGCTGGGTGACCTGCTGGAAGGAAGCATAAAACACAGTTGGCCCCTACTGTCTGCTGGCCTTGTCTGTGTGCAGCCTGTCTGCAGCACACACCTGTGCCCTGACTGTCAGCAGGAATCAGAATTCTGTGGGACATTGCCCTGGAGAACGCCTACCAGATACCAAAGCCTGGAAAGGAGGACACGGAAGTATGAAAAGGATGACACTGGAAGACACATGGGAGAAAATGTAGTATTAATGTAATATTCTTCAGTTTTTAGGGGGCCCTGGAACACTTTCCCTTAAAAACAAGGGATTCTGTGGCATTCCAGGATACTTTAACCCCTATAGTAAAAAGCCTGACAAAATCCTGTATTTTAAAATGCTTGCCAGACAGAGAATGTGAGGATAAAAAGAAGAACATGAAGGTAAAAAGGAGACCATGTTATCCCTTTGCCTGACATCTGGTAACCGTACCCTAGAGGCACACATGCTAGTGGTGCCCACAGTGGTGAGCTTGACTCACCCAAGACTTTCTCTAGGGAGTCTCCCAAGGCCACTTGCCAGTGGTGTGGCCTGCATGCTCTCCACCCTGCCCAAGATGCGGCTGCATCTTTTACACCCATCCCCTGTTAACCAGCCCCAGGCACACAGGGGCCTGTGACCCTGGTGCCACATGTCTCTCAGGTACCCATGCCCATGGGAGGGCCTCTGCACCCGCCGACCTTGTGCCCTACCTGTCCCAGTGCCCTGCCCTGTAGCCCCTTGCTGCCCATGACCTGGACAGACCCAGCCCTGCGTGCTTCTGCAGGAAAGGAAGACTCACCCACAGGGGCTCCAGAGGTCCAGCACAATGTCCCTGTATCTGGCTTGGACTCCCCAGGGGCCAGGATGTTCTCAGGCCCCTGCTCCTCCATGCTGGTCTCCTCCTCCTCTGGGGCAAGGAACAGCTCTGGGGTCTCTGGTGCAGCCTCTGCTGCTGGTGGCAGTGTGGCAGGAGGCTGGCCAATGTCCAGGGACATCTTGGACTCCGTGTCCGCTCCCTCAGGGCTGGAGGACAAGCTCAGGCGCTGGCCAGTGTTGATGGCCTGAGCTGGCAGGCCACTGGGCTCCAGCCCCAGGAAGGCATGGAGCTCATCATAGAAAGGGCAGGTAGCAGTGCTACCTGCCCCCTGGAGCTCCCATGCCTCCCTGGTCTGGGCATGGTCCTGCCTCAGGGCCTTTATTTTCAAGCGCACCTGCTCAGTGGTGCGCTCGTGGCCCTAAGCAGACAGCTCTGCGGCTATGTCTGCATATATGTCCTGGTTCTGGTGGCTAGGCCGGAACTGGGACAGGGTGTCCTCCCTCCTCCATATACTGAGGAGGCACTGGACGTCCTCAGGTGTCCAGATGGGGGCACAGCGTCTCCCCCCGTGGGGCAGTGGAGACACGTGCTGCCATGCCTGAACAGGGCTGTCAGCACACTGGCAGGCACTGGCGCAGGACAGCACTTCCTGCTTCCTTTGGGTGCTGTGCAGCCTGGGAAGAAGGTCAGGACCGTCATTTCGAAACAAGCGTTGTTTCAAAGCAACACGTCCAAACGTCATTATTTTGAAATGACTCGTTTTGAAATAACCGTTGTTTTGAAACAAAAGTGGTTTAAGCTGTTTCAAAACGACAGCTCTTGTTTCGAAACGACGGGCTCCATCATTTTGAAACAGGAAAACGTTGTGTGAACATAGTCTTTTTTATTTCGAAACAACCAGTGCTGTTTTGAAATAAAAGAGACGTGTGGACATAGCCTAAAAAATTAAGCAACACAGAATATGATAAGTTAATATCTCTTCAGATTCTTAACCATAAATGTAGGAGTTAAAGTCATATTAAATTAAGACAACACATCCTTAAAATTATTTTTTCTTGGAAATACTATGTCACTGACACCAAGAAAGACAGAATTACAACTCTAAGAAAAGTATTTCCTTGTATGGGCTTCTTCGGCTTTAGTCACGTCAGGAAAATATGTACTTTTTGCTCATTATAAAGAATATTGCTCTTCTCTTTTCACACTTTCCAATCAGTAGCTTCTTTTAGAAGAAACAATGTAAACAAATTGTAGAAAGTCCAGAAGAGAGCAATACAAATGATTAAAGTTCCTAAAAATAGGATATATTAGAAAAGACTAAAAAAAGGGATTTGTTTAGCCTGGAGAAGATTGAAGGGGAACATAACAGTTTTCAAGTATATGAAAGATTGTTACAAAGAGAAAGGAGGAAGAAAACCACTGAGGCTAGAACAAGAAGCAATGGGCTTAAACTATAGCAAGGGTGGTTTAGGTTGTACATCAGGAAAAATTTGTAACTGTCAGGATAATTAAACATTGGAACAAATTGCCTACGGAGAGTGTGGAATCTCCATCATGGGGCATTTATGAACAGGTTAGGCTAGCAGTTCTCAACCACAGAGTCAGGACACATTACTGTGTTGCCACACAGAGGTCAGTGTGCTGGGGAGATGACTATATTTGCATCGGTGGGTAGGCTGGTGTGTCCTGTAGGGTCACAACATGCCAACAAGCATTTCATGACCCTCAAAAGGTTAGAACTACTGGGTTAGACAAACTCCTTTCAGGAACGGTCCCTTTATTATTTTACCCAGCTTATGATTCTATAACTATAGAAAGTAGCCAAGCAGATCTGTTTCAAGACAAAGGAACAGCATCAGAAAGAAAAAAATCAGGAAAAGACTGAAAACTGGCCTATCCAGAGCCCAACACACTCATGTGGTATGTCCACACATCTCTTATTTTGAAAAAAAAAAGAGAGTAGCTCCACACAACGTATTCTCATTTTGAAATAAGAGCCATCATTTCAAAATAGCTTAAACCTCCTTTAAAGCAAAATGGCTGTTATTTCGAAATGGCCATTCAGACGTGTTATTTTGAAATAACCATTGTTTCAAAATAACACTTTTGCTCTTCTCCTTCCCAGAGTGCCTTCCTTTTAGTCTATATTGGGTGGGGGCATGGCCCAGAGAGGGGGGCCGTGTTGCCACACCTCCCATGGTGCCCATCTCCTGGGCTATGTTCAAACAGGGAGGGCTTGTTTCGAAACAAGACATTTCGAAACAAGCTGTTTCAAAATAACTCTTTATTTCAAAACACCTTATTTTGAAGGACAAAAACAGTGTCCTCGAAATAAGGGAGCGAAATAGCAGGTCCACAGTGTGGACCTGCTATTTCACTTGGGGAGGGGATTGCAGGCAACCGCAGGGTGCAGTGCAGAGGGGCGCTGCACCCCACAGGTGCCTGCCCGGTGAGGCACAGCGGGGCGCCTCACCCCTGGGCCTTTAAAGCCCGGGCTGCCCCCAAACCTGGCGGCGGGGTCCCAGGCGTGCGGCTGGAGCCTGCTGCTACAGGGGCGGGAGTGAGCGCCAGCCCTGGGATTCGCCGGTGCAGCCGCTCCTGCCAGGGGTGCGGGCACTGGGGATTCCGGGGGCCGGCGCTCACTCCGGCCCCTGCAGCAGCGGGCTCCAGCCAGGCACCCGGGACCTTGCGGCCAGTTTTGGGGGCAGCCCGGGCTTTAAAGCCCCCTGGGTGAGGCGCCCCACTGTGCCTCACCTGGCGGGTGCCTGCAGCCCTGTGCAGCACCCGCGGGGTGAGGCTGTGACGGAGACCCCAGACAAGCCTCTTCGATCCCCTCTGTCCACAGCCAGTCAGGACTCTGCTACAGTGGAATCTTCCCCCGTTCAGAACTCGGGACTCCACACTTTGTGCAGCCAGCTCCCAACTCCAGGCTCAGAGGGTCCGATCCTTGCTCTGTCTGGTCTCTCATGGAGGGGGTTTCCTCCCTCCAGAAGGGTCCCAGCTGTCCCAATCAGCGACTCTCAGCCAGTGTGGCAGTCAGAGGGTTTATTAGCATACCAGATCATACAGCAGCAAGGACAGTTGGCATCAGCATCATCAGAACAACCAGGAGTGAAACCCCCAGGGAATTAGGGCCACACCCCATGGCAGGGTCCTGTCTCTTGGACCCTCCATTTCCCCTCTCTCCCTTCCTTCCGCTTGGTCCTTTGTTCCCCTCCTCACTCTGCCCACCTCTCCGCCCCCTGGTCCAATCAGCTGAATCCAGTGTGACCAGCAGGGGGTCCCAGGTACAGGGTCCCTAAACACTACCCCCCTGTCCCCTAGTGGCTCTACCCCATATCACCCACCTGTTTTCCATCACCTGAATAGAAAAGAAAGAAGGTCAACACCCGTGTCTTCCCTTAAGTAAGGTTCCCACTTCTCCACAGAGGCGCAGCCCCGCGCCTGGCCTGGCGGGTGCCTGCAGCCCTGTGCAGACACCCACGGGGTGCAGCGCCCCTCTGTGCTGCACCCTGCGGGTGCCTACAGTCCCATCCGCCGGCCAGTGGACACCCCTCAGCACCCTGGCCAGGGTGCTGAGGGTTCCCTGGCCAGGGTGCTAAGGGGACAGCCCTTCCTCCCAGGGTGCTAAGCACCCTGGGAGGGAGGTCAAATGTTGTTTCAGAACACTTTGTTCCGAAACAACATGTCCGCACAGGGCTGTTTCGAAACCACTGGTTTCAAAACAACCCTGTTTCGAAACCAAACGAGGTTTTAGACGTTCCAAAAGAACGGTGGCCATTTCGAAACAAGTGGTTTGCTTGTTTTGAAATGGCCATGCGTCGTGTGGCCATGGCAGTTCTTATTTCAAAACAACCTCTGTTGTTTCGAAATAAGAAGTGTGTGTGAACATACCCCTAAAGGGAAATAAAAAGTCCTGTGTTTGGATATGCTATTTCGCTTTTTGCTTTTCCCTTAATTCAAATTAACTTATTTTGAAATAAGGACAATGTACGTGTGGGGATAGCCATGCTGTTTGCTTGAGTATGATGCTTGATGTTTCTTATATTACAAACTAAGGCATTTTTATATATTTGTTGTGCTAAGTGTTCCCCATACGAAGAACAAGACAGTGCCTGCCCCAAAAAACTTATAATATAGGTTGAAAAGTAAAGTAATCTTCTGTATTGCATTAGATGAACTTCACAAATACATGGCATTCTACCCAAAAATGTGAATTAACTCTAAAACTTAAAATATTTAGGAAGATGAGGTGGGGAACTGTAAAAGAACCATCATCCTTTAATGTAAAGGACACCTAAAATAATTATACCCAATAAATGCCTGAGTATCTACAGAAAGTTTTCATTCTTAATTCCACAATGGTTCTTTCCTATTACATTATTGATCTGCATATTCTCTTAATTGATCCTACAGTCACTTTTCATTGGATATGTCTATACTTGAACTGGAAGGTGTAAAATCCAGCTTGAAGTGACATACCCACGCTAGCTCTGATGATACCAGCATGCTCAAAAGAAAAGTATAGAGACAATGGCTATGTCTACAGTAGGGGCATAAGTTGATTTAAGCTTGAACAAATCCAGGGCTACACTTAGAATTTATTAAGTCAGCTTAAACAATTGCTTAAGCAGACTTAATAACTCCTGTCCTGTAAGTCAACTTAAGCGTTTAAGTCGACTTTACAGGGCAGGAAGCCCAGGGCCCCACCCCTGCCCTGCCCTCAGTCCCATTCTGGCTCCAGGGACCCTACCTGACTCGAGGGGCCTGATCTGCCCCAGCTGCTGCTGGCAAGCAGCTGGGAGCTGAATTTGGCCCCCAGCCCCTTTCAGCAGGCAGCAGAGGCCAAGAGTTGGTTATGTTTGCCCATGGAAAGTTGCTGAGAGACCAATCTGAAGCCCAACTGGGCTCCCAGCCCCTCTCCACAGATGGTGGGAGCCAGTTCCTGGCTCCTGCTGCCTGTGGCATGGGTCTTTGAGCTTGATTGGGCTCCCAGCCCTAGCTGCCTGCTGCAAGGGACTGGGAGCCAGATCAAGCTCCCAGTCCTTCTCTGCAGGTGGCAGGAGCTGCCTTCCAGTCCCTGCAGCCTGCAGCAGGAGGATGGGGGCTGGATATGGCTCCCAGCTGCTTGCCAGCAGCAGCTGGGGCCAGATTAGGCCCCTGAAGCTGAATTGGGCTCTGGGAGCCTGATCAGGACCAGGGGTAGGGCAGAGGGTGGGCAGTCTCCAGTATGTCTTCACTGTGTCCAGTGAGGACATACCCTGAAGTTGACTTAACAAGGTCAACTTAAAGTTGACCTTGTTAAGTCAACACCCAGCAGCCCCCCCCCCCAATGTAGACATAACTAATGGGTTGAGCAGTGGGATGGTACTTTGGGTAGCTATCCCCTTCCGCTAGTGCCATGGCTACACTTAAGATGTTAGTCTCTAACTTTGACAAAGCTAGCACAGCTATTGCTCCTCAAGCTGAACTGTACAGCCCTCCATTTTTAATATAAATATAATCATTGCTTTGCATGTTAAAGGTACAAAAAAGCCTGTAAAGAAAATAAAAAGATGTACTCCTTAAATCTATTCTTTTCAGAAATTTAAGTCCCCTGTAAAATAAAAATACCCAATACTGTTATTTTCTTGATATTTTATCATACTACACTGTTTTGGGATGCTACCTCATGCAAAGGTCATTTTCATTTTTTTAATCAATAATACTCTGACAAGTCTCAATGATTTGTTTTTCTCTGGGATTCTTCTCTGTAAAATCTCTAATGGTAGTGGAGAACCATCAGTGAACTCCCACCATTCACTTCAGAGTGGTGTGTTTGGCAAAGCAGTTCTGATATTTAAAGATTCTTGTTTAATTCAGCAGCTGAGGTATTTTTCTTTGCTTCTGAGTAAATAGCCATGATCTACAGTAAATAGAGAATGACTCAGATCCTGCCACTCTCACAGAAGCAATGCATTGGATTTTTTTGTGAATGGGAAAAGTTGCTTTTGGCTCTTATCCTTTACCCCATGTCTGCATACATTTTGTCATTTTACTTCTGTACTATACATGCACATATGAACCATATAAACTGAGGCTTTTTGTTAGTGTTGTGCGAAAGAGGTGTTTTTCATGGAAATTGCTACAAAATTCCTAAAGGCTGCTCTAAATTATGATGGTTGTAGTGGTAGTGGCCTCCCAGTCCAAAAAAAAAAAAAAAGAGCATTATGCTCTCTGGATCTGCTGCCCCCCACTCCCTTCTCAATACATCTCCCTGCTTCCCTCAGTGCTGACATAGCTAAATGAAATAGGGAAACAGGCAGCATATAGGTGACTTTACATTACTGGGGATGGATCTCTATGTCTCATGCAATACATGACTGCCCCTTCAGGGAAGATTTCAGGCTCTCTTATGCTGCTGGAACAGCACAAAATAACAGGATCAGAGGGCAAAAATCTGGCTCCTTGCACCTTTTCAGAGTTCTGCTTGTCATAAATTTAATTATGAGTGAACAAACTGAAGCAATATTTTTAAATTGCCTCATTCGAATAAAATAAGAATTAGTCTCAGATCTTCACACCAGACACAAAACTAAACAAATCTGATTCTTTGAGGTCCAGAGATACTTAAATATGTTTGACTATTCTTAAATTTCTATCTGCCTCTGTACTTCTCTCAACCGAATTTAGAAGTAGACATACATAAGTAATATGAGTGTAACATACATAAGTAATATGAGAGTACTGGTCTTGGGTTCATCAAAAATCAGAAGGTGCTGGAAACCTTAGAAAAGAGTCTGTCCTTATGCATTTTCTGAACCTTAAATAGTAAGTTAAGATGATGGTTCAAAACTTTTGGAAACTTATTCTGCTGTTTCAAGGCTCTGCTGTCACTTCGACCCAAACTCTAAAGACCTTCATGAATTGAAATATTCAATGACACTGTGCCTACTCTAATAGACTGAGTCAAGATGTCAAGGTTTGACCCTATAGGGGTAAGATTTATCCCTGCTTTCCTTCACTGAATGTACCATCCTGACATGTTAGGTATATGTCCCCTTTTTGGGAACATGATCTGCTCTCACAGAATTTCTTTCTATCACATAATTGTGTTGACTTGTTCTGGTGATAAACATCCAAAATATAGTATGGTAGGCAGGATCAAAAAAGTAGGAAATCAACTAGCCAGTTGGCAAATCTACTGTTTGTTTCTATAGGGAACTGATGGATTAGCAGTGGTGCATGCAAGGTAAGAGCAGTGCATAAGGCTTGAAGTAGAGAAAAGGATGAACAGATTTAGAGAAGGATGAACAGGTTTAGATAAAATAAAGGTGATGCAAATTTTGGTACTAAACTTGAATTCCTTTTCATGAAAGTCAACAGCACATGCATTTCTCACATTTTTCTCTATCAAATACTTAAGCACTTCCTGGATCTGGACATAACTGAAGGATGAACATCAAATCATCAAGATAGTGGCTGTTCTTGCAGTACATTTGGATCAAACAGAGAATGTTTGAATCAAACAGAGAATGTTGCAAGAATTATCAGAAATCCTACCTCTCTCAAATTCCTATCCCCTCTTTGCAAATTCATGAGGTATAGCTTTAAATGCTAATGGTTTATTATTTATACTGTGATAGTGCCTAAAGACCTCAATGAAGTTGGAATTCCAAGCTTCTAAGTATTGTGATAATCCGATAAATGGCTGTCTCCACTCCAAATAGCTTAGATTCTATGTATGTTTAGGGGAAATGAACTAGACCTCTGAGCCTTATGTCTGTGATTCTCAGTTTTTCCAGCTGGCTAATTCAAGTGACACAGAATTAGATAAATTCATGGCAGATAGATTCATCAGTGTCTATTAGCCAAGATGGTCAGAGATGTAATCCTATTCTCCAGGCTACCCCAAACCTTTGGCTGCAAGAAGTTGGGACTGGAAAACAGAGGATGGACCACTCAATAAAATGGCCTGTTTGGTTCACTTCCTCTAAAGCAGTGGTTCTCAACCTTTTGCAGGTTGTGACACTCTTGGCAGCATCTTATGACCCTACAGGGCATACTAGCCCATTGTCCCTCCCCCCAGCCACCCCAGGCCGAATCCAGTCCTCTCTCTAGCTCTCCCTGACACCTTACTGCTGTGTGGCAATACAATAATACTGCTCAACAGTGGCTGAGAGCCACGTCTCTAAAGCATCTAGCAACAGCCACTGTTGGAAGATGAATATTTGACTAGATGAACCATTGGTCTTACCCAATATATATTCTTAAATGGAATTATTGTTGATTTATAATAATGTAAAATCAAAATAAGGGCCTTTGAGTTTTACCTTTGCTTCTTTGAAAACTTCCTGAAAGGCTTAGATTTCCTGTTTGGTAGTAAATAGCACTTCATGTTGGCAAAAATCTACAAATGTTTCAGAGACAGCAAGATGACCAATTGCATAAAAATAATAATTATTCCTAACACGCTTCATGGAAATTTCCCTGTTGCTGAGGTTGTGAAATTTGGCTAAGTTCTTTACAGCTGGATGACAGATTGAACTGGGACTGCAGAGACAAACTGACACCATCTGCTTCTAGCTCTTTAATTCCTTTTTTGTTCCTGATTTTTTAACAAATACCAATCCTGCTCCCATTAAAGTCAGTGGCTATGTCTACATTTTAGAAGTTCACCCATCTTCGAAGCATCTGCGGAAGTGGGATCTTCTCCCATGCAAGCTCATGCAAAAAATAAATCTGTTAGTCTTTGTGGGGGAAAAATCTAACTCTGGTCCTCAAGTTCAGAAAGAGGCACACCAGAGCCTCCCCAATGAAGCAGACCCGTTCCCAGCCGAGACTCCAATGAGCAGAGAACGAGGTGTGGTTCAGAGTTTATTATTCAGCTGAATAACAAAAGGAACTGCATCAGAGGGCAGCAAAGAAGTGCTAGCCCCTCTGAGTAGGCCCCCCCAACAACTCGAGTGCAAGAGAGAGCCCCGAGAGGCAGCATCACAACACTTTTATCCAGTACAGTATGATAATGCTATGATAATTCTTACATCATTGACAATGTTTTAGAGACCCTTATATGGTTACATCAACATTATTAAATACATATTAATGATTAAAGAAAGCATATAATTATCCCCGCCTCTGTTTACTGTTGACATCATTTGCATTATCCTGGGCAGCCGCAGTACCTGCAAACTCATTAATTTCTGCCTAGAGATGCTGAGCTTACATTCTTGTGAGGCTATGGTGCCAAGAAGGGTGAGCAGGAGATAGGAGGTAATACTCCCTTTTCAGTTAGAACAAAGACGGACAGTCTAGCTTACATTCCTTGTCCAGATGGTCAGGAGAAAAAGCATGAGAAAGGGGAGATAACACACTTTAACTATCAACTCTAGGCCGCTTGTTAAAGAAACTTAGATACATGACTTGCCAGAGAAACGACCCCACTACCATAGCAACCCACGGCTCCAACGAGGCCTACACTTTAGCACCTTTCTCACTGTCCTACAGAAGAGATTACATATAATTTTTCTTACAGTCTTAAAGTGCCACACAACTCCTTGTTGTTATGTCTACATTGCCAAAGATATTTCTAAATAGTTATCACTAGAATCTCTATTTCAAAATAGGGGAAGGCAGGGAAAAGTATAGGGCCATTATTTTGGGAAAAAAAAGCCAATTCCATCACTTGGAATGACTTTTTTCAAAATAACTATTTCAAAAGAATTGCTCTTTTGAAATAAAAGCAAGTTTAGTTATTTCAAAATAGCATTTCCTCTTTTCAAAATAAGAAAGCACTTATTTCAAAATAAGAAAATGCCAGCATGGACAGGTAAACTTTTTTTTTTCCCCACAGCAAGCCTCCTTATTTTGAAAAAACTTTTCAGTGTGGACATACCCAGTGAGACTTTCCACCTTGATTTTAGTTGTACTAACACAGAACACCTAGAAGAAAGAAGAGGATCTGTAATACCAGTCAACATTATTTGTAAAGACTAGAAACAAGTGGGTAATGCTGCAGCCATATACAATGCACACTAAGAATGGTGAGTGTTTATTATGTGTGTGTCAGCTTGGATTCTGTTGGGGGTTTTTTTGCTATCAGTCTTTATTGCACATTTGAAGATAGCAAATAGCTTTTGATTTAGACCTGCAAAAAAGGTTCCACATGTACAGCGATAACATAGCTCTCTGGAGCTTGTAACATCACTGCTGGAAAATAGTCCTTTAAATAAAATAGAACTACTCACCAATTGTTTTATAATCTCTCTGCTGTTTGCATGAATAAAGGCCTTTTGTGTAATCTTTTAAAACCATTTCCTTTTCTGGAAGGAGGCTCATTATCAGCACTACCATCCTTTTGGCACAGTGGAGTGGGCAAATCAAGTATTCACTGCTACAAACCATAATGTACCTGTTCTATTGGATAAGCAAAGAACTTCACCATCAGTCATGGTACTGTCCAAAGTTGAAGTGCAAGTGTAACAAGTTACTAAAATTTGTTTTTAAATAGTAGCCCATCATTATTGCTTATGATTTCATTCTTCTGATATTTCAAATATTAATAAATATATACTTTCCAATTTATTTATTTCTTTAGATTTATGCCACAAAAATCACCTATAGAAAAAGTTCTGGGTGTCATTAGATTTAGACTTATACTTGCCAATGTTGACTGCCCAACAGCAAAAAATAATGGCAGAGAGAGCAAATTAACTCAGCCAGCTAGGAGATTAAAGCAATGACCAGCTACCTGATACCTTGCCCGCCCTTTCCAAGGAAAATACCCAACACTATTTCTTCCCCAAAACCCTGGATGTCAGATGCAGTGATATGTCTTTAATTAGACTTTGTAGTCTGTGTTTAACAAAATTGGGAGCAAATTTCTTAAATAGTGGAGATCACTCTTGGTGCACAGCAGTAAGCACAGCCCATTTTCATGGGGAGAATCCACTGGGGATCACTCTGCTCACTAAGGGTTTGACCTAGACAGAGGCAAGAACCAGGCCAAGGATGTCCCAGAATATATAACAGAACTCTATGGTCAGCCTGTCAATTCCTGGAGATTCATTGTAGGCATCAGCTGTGGAGCTACTGGCTATGTCTACACTGCAGGAGGCCCTGGAAGTCAACTTAACAAGGTCAACTTTAAGTCAACCTTGTTAAGTTGACTTTAGGGTATGTCTGTGTAAACAGAGCACAGGCATACCCCAGGGTGTCCCGCATCCTACCCTGCCCCCTAGTCAGGATTGGGCACCCTGAGCCCAATGGGCTCTGGGGCCCGATCCTAACCAGGTAGGCAGGAGCAGTCACACAGCACTCCTGCTTGTCTTCAGGCAAGGAGCAGCGCTGTCAAAATGTGGCAGCGCTGCTCTTTGCCTATAGACAAGCATGAGTGGGTTGGACAGTGCTCCTGCATGTCTGTAGGCAGGCAGGAGTGCTGTCGGAACAGGACTGCGCTGCTGCTTCCCTCCAGAGAAGCAGGAGCGCTGGTTCCGACAGCACTCCTGCTTGTCTGTAGGCAAGGAGCAGCACTGTCAAAATCCAACAGC
>ML681972.1:63876615-63906653 GCA_007922195.1 Podocnemis expansa | reverse complement strand
CTTCCCTATAGAAAAGCAGGAGCGCTGGTTCCAAGAGTGCTTCTGCTTCTCTGTAGGCAAGCAGCAGCTCTGTCACATCCTGACAGCACTGCTGCTTGCCTACAGAGAAGCAGGAGCGCTCTCAGAACCAGCGCTCCTGCTTGTCTATAGGCAAAGACCAGTGCTGTTGGATTTTGACAGCACTGCTGCTTGCCTACAGAGAAGCAGGAGCGCTGTCAGAACCAGCGTTCCTGCTTCTCTGGAGGGAAGCAGCAGCAACTCCTGCTTGTCTACAGAGAGGCAGGTGCGCTGTCGGAAACAGAGATCCTGCTTCTCTGTAGGGAAGCAGCAGTGCAGTCCTATCCCAACAGCATTCTTGCTTGCCTACAGATGAGCAGCAGCACTGTCTGACCCACTTCTGCCTTCCAGCAGTGAGGGGCTGGCAGCCAATCCGGCCCCAGCTCCTCACTGTAGGGCTGGCACAGGATTGGGCCCCCTGGCCGGATCAGGCCCTAGCCCAATCCGCCCAGGGGCGGGGAGGGGGCAGGGCCTGCCCTGTTAAGTCGCCTTAAGAGCTTAAGGCGACTTAAAGGACAGGTGTTATTAAGGCGACTTAAGCACTTGCTTAAGTTGACTTAATAATGTCTAAACATAGACGGGGCTTTATTTAAGTCGGCTTAAGGGCTCTGAAGTCGACTTAAAACCCTAGTGTAGACACACCCACTGAGACGTCATCCAGAGTTCTAACTAGTCCTGGTCACACATATTGACCATCAGGAATTCACCCACGATACCCTGTGTGCGTACCTAGGCACCAGTCAGATACAGAATAGGAATGAGATCCCCTGACGCTGTTTTAACTACAACAGTATGTTTTCATGTTTAGAAACATGGAATTTGAATACAATAAGGAGTATAGCTTGCAAAGAGAGCAGATATTTGTATGTTTATGTGTCTAAAAGTACAGCAAAATAGACTTGGGAAGAGTTAGGAATCTGGGGCTATGCTGTGTGCAAGTTTCACTTTATATATAGTACCCTACTAAAATGTAGATTTACAGTTTTACCACTAGATAGCAGTATTTTTCATTACTCATGGTTACTCTTCTTATTTTGCCAATCTTATGGGATGCAGTTCTTCTCCAGTACCATATCTTGCCTTCGATCCTGATCAGAACAATAGCTGTTTTTGTTTATCATAAATTGTGTGACTATGCTTGAGATCACAGAAGAAGGAGGCAGCCAGTGACCAGAGTGGCCTCAGATGAAATTTCTTCAAATTTTTCTTTTGGAAAAAAGAAATTTTAAATATTGCTTTATATATAAACTATCTCTGTATAATGCTAGGGATGAGTCCAAACCAAGCTCTGGATCTACACACCTCTGAACTCAGGGAAACTTTGACCCAAATCCAGCTTTGAGCCTTGGACTTATCTTTTAGTGAACTTGAAATTAAGAGAAAGGATTCTTTCTCATCCCTGAGGGTAGCTTTAAGTTAAGCTTCAGTAGCAGGAAGACCGTAAGAAGAAAAGTAATTGTGATTTTTTTGCCAGTTGGGTTTTATGATAACTATTCAGAATAATTAAGATGCTTTGTCCCATTGGTACATATGTTATTGAAATTCAGAGAGCTTTTCTCAGAAGGCAATGTTTCTAGTGCAGCAGATCCATCTACAAAGCATAGCCATAATGTGCAAATTCTTCCCCATCCCAGTTGCTAAAAATGAAGCTGCTTTGGAGCCATTTTAGAAATACCTTTGAGTATTCTTTAATTCTTTTACTTCCTGTACGTTTTGGAGCTGATCCTGTTTCCACTAGAGTCAGTGGAGAACAGGTAAATGTAGATTCTGAATTTATATGAGAACTCATGGCTAGCTCACTACAAAAAATAATGTTCTCACTTTTGGCAATTCGCTCCTTCTCAACAACTGCTTTGAATGGACCTGTTCTGCCCACACGGAGCTGACCTCATTAGGACTTGCCTTCCTCAAATTGTAACTCACCCTTGCATGTCTATATATAAACACCCAGCAAACTCAAGTTTCAACCTCATGAAGTGGTTTCCAGCCTAGAAAACCTATGCCAAAAATATTTGTTTGTCTCTAAGGTGCTAAGTACTCCTCATTATTTTATGAGAACTCTTGTTTCTTTCTAAAAATGTGTCAGTACAGCCATTGTGATCTTGACCCTGTAGACCAAACACTAATCCAGTGTCTGGGTCCACTGTCCATCTAGCCTTAATTGCACAAATCAATGCTCTAAAAACTCAAGTGTGTAGCAGTTGCTTTAACTTGACATAGCCTAGTTATATTTTTCTTTTATACTTGTCTCACATGCACAGGGTTCCATCTACAGGACCTTCTAGAAATTTCTAAATTCCTACATTGCTAACTGGATCATCTCACAGATAGATCTAGATGAAAACATGCGCCAAAGCTATGGAAACTCATCAATAATCTGTCAATATTTCATATGTGATACAGAGTGAAAATGAGTTGGAGTTCTAAGGAAATAGGAGCTCTCTTTAAAGTTGACACTGAGAAGGGTTCAGGTTGATACTTCCAGTCTGGACAACTAACATGTTTAAGCATAGTTGTTTTGACTAGAACAAAGAGCAGAAAGCCCTTGCAGAGGAGGATGCTTATCTGGAAACGAGATGAGAAGTGGTGCTGAGAGATAACTATGTATATAAAACTGCAAAAGAGCTTTTTAAATTGTGTATAAACACAGAAAAAAAAACCCAAGATCTAAAACTGTCTAAAATACTGAATACAAACTCAAATGGATTTCAGAAACATAGAAGGGATATTTCTTAACAAAGTCTCTCATCTTCCTTGCAGAGTATAGCTGAGAAGTGGTTTTGTGGGAGAAATTATAGGTCACAGATCAAACTGAAGACATAAAGGAGAAATGGGTTTGAATTGACCCTGACTTCAAAGTTAAATGAGGCTTGACAAATTCAAAGTCATCTTTCTTGTATTTGAACTGAGGAGTTCCTCAATTCGAATTGAGGAAGTAAGTGTGGTCATGCACTTGATTGAATTCGAATTGATTCTCATGAATTCGAATTCAAGTCTAAGTGTAGACACACCCATAGGGTATGTCTACAAGTCAACCTTGATAAGTTTACTGAGAGAATCCACAATGGAAACTCCTGTCGGCTGCTCGCATCCACTGGAAGGTGCTAAGTAGACCCTTCCTGGTGGCCAGGAACTCTGGGAGGGTGGCTGGAGGCTAATTAGGTTGACTTAAGGGCTTTGCCTTGTCTATACTGGCTTAAATCAACTTAATAAGGTTGACTTAAGTGTCAAGTCAACCTTAAGAGGTAGTGTTATTAAATCAATTTAAGGAACCGCTTAAGTTGAATTAATAAAAACCCATTGTGGCCACAGGGGTTTGTAGGTCAACTTAACGTTCCTCAAGTCAGCCTAAGGCTTCAATGTAGACCTATCCATAATGACTCTAGCTGTGTTTTTCACATAAGTAGAGGACTTTCTCCTTATTTTTTATCCTGTGCATTCCATGGGAATTAAATTCAGTTTAAAAAAGTATCATAAATGTACAATATTTCAACAAAATTAATACATATAATCTCAAATTAGATTGCAAACTCATTGGCTTGGCGAGTATATTTTACTATAGGTTTCTCAGTGTCGATCAACGATAAGTTAATGACAGTAAACTGAGTTAACACTTGTACACTTACAAAAACATTTGGAATAACATTCTGAAGTGAAATGAATTAAGATAAAAAATAGCATTCAAGCAAGTTAAATTAAAAGTCAAATTTCTGTTTTAGGGTCTTTTGAAACTTGCAGCATTGTGCATTTATGTGTATTATGAAAGAACTATCTCATTCTACAAAAGTTACATTAGAAGAATGTCCAATATATTTTCCCCTGAGAGTCCCAGGAAACCTTAGAAGCAATACTGCATGCCAATGATTGCTCATTATTAAAAATCAAAGGTAGGAAGGTAAAAACAGAAAACAAGATCATTTACCATAGAATATTGAATATCCTTGACTGAACATACCTCGAATGAATCAATACGACCATCAGGCATTCAAAGGAACCATCTAATCAATGGGCAATGCCACTTCCTTCTGTTATTATGCTCTTTTTGGTAGTCGCAGCTCACCTTTGTGAGGAAAGCTCCCTGGTTAAATTTGTGAGACAGGTATCATTTGCAGATTTCTTTATCAGTGTATTTTATAAATCTACTGCAGATATCAGGATCTGTGGTCACCTAAAAACTCAACATATTGAAGGTTGAGGATGAATATTCTTTAACAAATTCTGTTCATGTAGGAGAGGGACAAGCTTATTTGAGGACAAAAGCCTCACAGTATTGGCTGGCTATTCAAGGACTGTGGCATATTACAGCATTACTGATATTCCCTGTGGCCTACCTTGCACTCCTATACAAGATACAACAGGGGCAGACAACAGCTAGCAAGTCACTGTGCTAGCTATCTGCATTGTGCAAAAACAGCCATTTCTGAAGTGCTACTCACCCTTGTACGGAGTGGGGTGAAGGGTGGGTTGTTAGAGAACGGGGCATTGGCTTGGCTCCTGCAATAATGGGCATCTTCTACCATGTACCAAACAGTATATGGCACAGCAGACAGAGGACTGGCATAAGGTATATGTTACAGAGAATACGTGTGCCCATCCTCTATAGCAAGGCACTGCTCTGTCTGTACAAGTGCACCAATTCATTCCTAAGGGAACAACAGTTGATACCATTAATTTGTTACTGCTATAAGAAGGGCAAAAAGAAGGACACCCCCCAGGAATCAGTCTAATTTTGATGTAGTTAACCACTAATGATTTATTCTGTGTAAACAGTTCCTCACGCATGACCCACTAGATTGGCACCTCCTGGCAATAGTACTAGGGAATAATTCAAGCAGTTTCCCTGTCCAGTGGCCTGTAGTCCATTTTTCTGGAGCTAATCCAGACCTCATCCCTCCAACCAAGTCCTCTGTAGCAGTGGTTTTCAAGCTAGGGGTCAGGACCTAGTACTGGTTCACAAATCATGATGCCCCTTGCTGCAGCTGCTGCCCAAAGACTGTAATGCATTGCTCAAAGATGTATTTATTGAGTCATAGACATAAAGGATTTTTTTCAACTAGTTTCTGAGGAAAAATCTTTGAAAACCTTTACTCTACAGTTCCCTTTTATAGGGCATCAATCAGGATACACTACGCCAGCCTACTCTACCTCAGTGGTGATCAGTAGTCCAATTACCACAGTTTGGGGGAGGCAGGAAGGAACTCAGGCCTGCCCACTTTTCCAGGCCTCAATCCAAAGAACCTATTACACCAAGTGGACATCACCTCAACCTCCAGCTCACTTCTACACACAATAGGTCCCCTGGGCCACATCCACAATTCCCCAGATACCCTCTCTCCCTTATACCAGAGAGGCAGCCAGCAGTAAGTTGTCTCTAGTCCTACCACCAGCAGCCAGCTCCCCAGCACACCATTCCACTCCACAACAGACAGAGAAAACTCCTCTGAACTGTGGCTGTAGTCTGCTTATATATAGAATCCTAAGCCCTAATTGGCTCCCCAGCCACCAGCTCCTATTGGCTGCTCCTTTCTGAAGGGCTTTTAATCCCTCCCCCCCACACACACACTTTTTTTTTTTATCATATCTGACTAGGAAGTCTCATTTACACCTTTCTATCTTCACTGCCTGCTGAAACATGTACTCACCTGCACTTAATTGCTGACTGTTCTGAGCTTTCCCATAACTAGTCTTAAGGCCTGGTTGTGGCCATAGAAAGTAAGTGCTAATTGTGTTCAGTTAAGCAATTGATTTGATTTTGATGGTATTGAACTCACCATACAAAGTCTCTACACACTGCAAAAACTACTGTGTCAAAATCTTCCCAGCTCTGCTCACATATTAGTGATTCTAGCAGCACACTACCCCTGGCTGGGAGAGTCATGATACATTATGTCTGCGTTGTACCATGCACAGCAGAAAACAATTATTTACCTATAGAGAAGAATGTATTGCCAGGGGTTTCTCTGGAGCTGTAGATCTATCAGATGACAGTCCTCCTAAATATTTAATCTGTTTCCCCTCTTCAACCACATGGGACTGAATGGAAGCTATGTACATGACTTTGCTCTTATTGCATGATGCTATCTATCAAAAAGTGCCTAAAGGTGGATAATAATTCAGAAACCAGATGTATTACTGATACACAAAATGACCAAGCACATAAAACATAAGGGTTGTTTGTAGTCTGAACATATGACTAATGCTCATTTTTTGAGCATCTACCCTAAGCCTTAGTCTACAATTAGGGCAAATTTGGTGGCAGTCAACTGCCAGTAATGCAAGGAATACAAAATTCTTTGAGTAACTAGTGGCAACTTTTAAAGTCACCACTGCTTATTAGGGAAAAGCTGACAGCAAGCCCCTTGTGGTCAGCCTTACCCTACACCCTCTGGCCCCCAGAGCTTCCGAGGCCAACTTCTGAGAGTGGCATGGCAAGTTCATACTTACCACGATCCGCTCCTGGACAGGTGAATCGACAGCAGCAAAATTGCTGCCATCGGTATAGACATAGCCTAAGAATCTGTGAGTATGTCTACACAGCACTTTTATTTCGAAATAACACTGGTTATTTCAAAATAAAAGGTATTTGGTCCACATGACATTTTCTTATTTCAAAAGGACAGATCCCGTCCTTTTGAAATAAGAACTGCTGTTTTGAAACAGGTTAAACCCCGATTGTTTCGAAACAGCTGCTATTTCGAAATGGTTATTTCAAAATAAGGCCATTTGGACATGTTGTTTTGAAACAACACCATTGTTTCAAAACAACTGTTTCGAAACAACATGTCCAAATGGCTTTATTTTGAAATAACTGTTTTGAAATAACAGCTGTTTCAATAGCAGGCTTCCCCTTAATTCGAATTAACATTTTGTTAATTCGAATTAACTTATTTCAAAATAAGGACTTTATTTCGAAATCACTCATTTCAAAATCCTTATTTAGAAATAATGATGTGTGTGTAGACATAATGTGGGAACAAAACTGGGGCCATAGTAAGAAAGCATCTCTTATGATGTTGTTATATAGCATTTTTTATCACTCGTGTACGAATTCAGGACATACACTTAGAAATGAACAGTGTAATTCTAGAAAAATATCAGACCTTACTGCAGCACAGACAAGATCTGCCTTTATTTGCACCTGCACAATCACACCAACAGTAAGAAACAGACCAGGATGGCCATGATTATTCCTTTTCCCCTCCTTGGAGATGGTATTCACAGCACAATTTCCTGACAAATTCAGTCCTGGTCTCGATCCATAATCAGAACTGACTGTACTCATGTAACTTCCAGAGGGTTAGCTGTTTTAGTCTATTTCAGCAAACCACAGAGTCCTGTGGCACTTTTAGGCTATGTCTACCCTTCAGACTTAAGTTGACTTAAAGCCCCTTAAGTCCACCTAAGCAAAGAACAGGCTTCATTTGGAATTTCTTAAGTTGACAAGCATTTGCATGAGTCAGCTCAATAACTCCCTCTTGTTACGTCGATTTTATTAAGTCAACTTAAGCCAAGGTAGGCTGGCATTAGGCTTAAGTCAACTTAATTGTCCTCCTGTCCACCTGGAAACCTTCCTGGCAACCAGGAAGTGACTGCCTTGGCCAATCCCAGAGCATGATAAAGCCCAGCCAACCCTGTTTCACAGCCAGAGCTAGCCAGGACTCCGGCTGTGTGGCAGCCATGTTGGAGGTCAGAGACAGGCAGGTCAGGATGTGGACCCCATCCTGGACTCACCAGGCTGTTTGGGGGCATAAGGCCATACTCTTCCAGCTTCAGGCAAGGCAAAGGAATTGGGATGCTTATAGGGCCATGTCAGAGGCCCCGACTGAGAGGAACCACACCCACACCACATAGCAGGTGTGGGCGAAGGTCAAAGACCTCTGCCAGGGTTACCACAGGGCCGGGGAGGGCATGCAGTGCTCAGAGGCAGCCAATACCACCTGCCCCTATTAAACCGAGCTGCATGCCTTCCTCTGGCAGGAGGCCAATGATGACCAGGCAGCTGGTACCATTGCTGCTGCCAAGCCCTGGTCCCAGGACAATGACCAGAAGAAGAGCTTGCTTGGTGGCTGAGGATGTGGTGCTGAGCTGGGAAGACACCAGCACCCTGGCACCAGGCACTGCACAGACCCCAGGCAGTGCCAGCCCGGAGCTCATCCCAGGGACCCAGGAGGAGGACCCTCCCACCCAGGACAAGGGGACATCACGCCAGGCTCCTGATGCACATGTCAATGAGTGCTCCCTCCCTGTGGGCATGGTGGGAAAGACAAGTGGGACAGGGCCTGCGGTAGACAGGGACCGGGGACAGGCAGGGTCCAGGGGAATTCAGAGCCACTCCCATGGGGACACAGAGGTAGGAGGCCATGTGGCTGGGGGGACCTAGAGCCAAATGGGGTGGAGGCCTCTCTGGAGATGGGGTGGAGGTACTGGCAGTGCAACAGCGAAGGACAAACAATGTGCTCCTGACACCAATGGCAGGTGGCCTCAGGAGAGACACCTGGGGCAGGGCTGCCTGGAGCTCACCACCCTGGGCAGTGCACATCCCCATGCAGCAGAGAATGGTGGCATATACTGAGGGTTCCCTATCCCAATGGACAGGTGGACTGAGAAGCAGGGGGATGGGCATGGGACAGCAGCTGCTATCAGCCTGCACCCCACACTCATTAATGGGGGAAACTCTTGTTCTTTGCTTCTGTCCTGCAATCCCTGCACCCGTGACACCGGCCACTCCTAGGGGTGTGGCCAGCCCTGACCAAGAAGAGGAAGGGAGGAAGGGGAGTTGCTTCAAGGAGGAGATCCTGGAAGACCATCTCCAGTTCATAGAGCATGCTGAGGTGGATCTCCGAGCCTCACAGGAGCAGCAGAGGGAGGAAAAGCATACCCATCACAGGATAAAGCAGGCCCAGATGAACCACCTGATCGACCTTGTGGAGCAGCAGACCCACTCCCTGAAGCACCACACCCATGCCCTGGAGTTCCTGGCATGGGGCAGGGGCTTTCGGCAGGCTGAAGATCCCCCTGCCAGTGACACCAGCAGCAGCCCTGCCAGCTGACAGCCTAGGACTTGGGGTCGCCAGCTGCAGGCCTGAGACCTATTGGCCTGAGGCCACTAGGCACTTGCCCCCCATCTGACCCCCCCTCATTTCCTTAACCCCCCTCATTCTCCCTGACCCTCCCCTCTCCCCTCCCAAACACCTCACTCTGCCAAAGCCCCCCCCCCCAACCCCTGCAGCTCCCACCTCTCACCTCCCCACCAGTTCTCCGTGGTAAATAAAACACATCCACACCATCATTCTGTGTGCAGTCCATCCTTTTATTCTGTTGGGAATGGGGGGAGGGGGTGCGGGGACAGAAATGGGAAGGTGGGGATGGTAACAAAAGCTGGAGGCCATTGCTCTTTCTCATCTGCAGGTTCCTCAGCCAGTAGTTATCATCCCAGGTGATGAAACCGATCTGGTACCACCAGTCATTGCTGGTTCCCAGTGCCCAGATGTATGGCTGCATGGAGGGCACCCTGTTGGTGCCAGCTGCCAGAGATGGTGAGGGGGGTCAGCCTGCTGTGGCCTACCCTGCACTGACAGTTGCCCTGCAATGCCTGGTCCAGAGCCAGAGGAGTCTGGCCAATACATGCAGGGTATGGAGTGTTGTGCTGGCACATTGCTGGGGCATGTCGGGGTCCCTGACCACCTCAGGCTCTCTGTTGCCACACACACTATGGCACATGGTATGGTCACCTACTTGCTATAGTAAAGGAGTGGCCGGGAGAGAGGCACACTTCTGCTGTTGTGCACTGTGATCCAGCCATCCACAATGCACCACTCCTAAGGCAACCTAGCAGCCGCCACTGTGGATGTGGCAGCTTCCTGGCATTTTGAAAGTAGACAATCTAAACTGGTTTAATAAGGTCCACTTTAAGCCAGCTTAAAGTAGACTTTATTAAGCCAGTTTAATTGAACCCTCTAGTGTAGACATAGCCTTAGGAACTCATAAACTTATTAAAGCATAAGCTTATACAGCTTGTGCAAACATGGCATAGCCAATGGATTATCTGCAAGGTATTTACTGAAAATATCACTTTGCACATGTATTATTCATGCTTTGGGACTGATTCCTCCAACTGTATGATATTGCTTCCATTTGTTGACTGGATGACCCTCAAAGATACAAAAAAAGAGTCACTTATCTGAACTCTCCTGCAAACAAATGTTTGGATAAGTATTTGTGATACTCCTTTATTCTTGTTCACAAGACTATTTATTGAAATAATGTTCCTGTTAAATGCATAAGAGGAATCATAAACAATAGGAAGGCAAATTTCCTGTTTTTATTCAAATGTATGTTCACAAACACCCACTCTACTTTAACTCTTCCATTTAATTTATCCTGGGCTTACTTTTATTATCCTTGAAAATGTAAATGTTTTTTGATTTTTAGAATAGGTGTATGATTTGCATCTCTAAATATTCCCAGATATAGAAGATTCTGCCACTTCCCACTTTATTGTATTGTTCTTATTGGTTTTGTTTGCTTACCTTGTTTGTAATTTTGCTCTTTTATATTATTTTTATTTATTGAGAAACTGTTCTTATGCTTTCTGTTCAGCACCCCATCATCTTTTTGCAGGAAAATGCTTTATTGATACAAAATATTATTATTACAGGGTACAATCTCTTCTATTTCTTACATTGATCAAGATTTTGAAAATACCAATATATTACACACACACACACACACACTTGAAATTAATAGAAATTATAACCTTTTTCAAATTCTGTTTCTTCTTAAATCACAACCATAATCAATTCACAATATGTCTTTGTGTAATTAAAAGACATCTGGAAGTTTGATATGCTTACAGCTCTAGGTTGATGGTAATTCATTTATTGCTTTTTAATGTTAAGAAAGCTGTATATAATATCTCCAAATTTATTCTAAGTAATTCAGCTGGGTTGGTTGGCTGGTTGGCTGGTTTGTTTGTTTTACATACACATTACAGGTGTTCTGAATATTTCCACTTCCAGTTGAATGTAGCACACTCTAAATCTAGTCGTTCCAATAACTATTGACCTAATTAAGCTTCTCTTTCCAGTGGTTTTGTAACTGTCTTTTATTTTAAGCCACTTTTCAGTGTCTCTCCTTTTAAGGAAATTGTAACTTCATAATGAATAAAGCTAATACAGAAAACTGTAAGATATAGGAACAAGACTATCAACAACTCTTGAAGAGCAAATACGGTTCATTAAAGGAACAATGAGGCAGACAATAGGAAAGAACAGTTAAAATATTTTGAAGAAATAAGGAAAATAATGATCTTTTCACAAGATGACTCAGTATATTGCACTCTAAAGGTGGCAAAAATTCAACCACTTGCAGGGGAATTCCTCAACATAATTTTTAGCTCTGGCTCTCTTACAGCCTTGATTATACCATCAACGCATATTCACACTGAATAAATGATTCATCCATGACTAATTCCACTGATGTAAATGTAACAATTCTTGCAGTGAACGATTGATCAAAATGGGTAAAGAGGTCAGACTCATGTGATCAATTAAGAGATAGCAGAAGAAATTGCATACATTTTGCTTGCCATGTTTGATTCAGTGTTTGGTCTGGGATTGGAAATTTGTTTTTTGGAAATTTTAGCTACATAATTCCTCCTCCCACTTTGCCTCCTGAGGTTTGTAGAGTCAGCCAGACATGGTAGAAAAATTAAAGTGGAGAGAAAAAAAATTAAAAAACCTGGAATATTTTTAATATGCAGGTTGATAAAAACAATCCCACATTTTTCATTTTTTGCAAAACTCTTCAAACAATTTCAAAAGAAATAATTTTCAAATTGTTTGTATTTATTCAGCTTTACTTTTTCACTTCTTCTCCCACTCTGTCCCCCCTTTTTTTTCATTGAAAACAAGAAGGCTAATGAATGAGTGGGGAGAGAATAAGAAACTAACAGTGGCTTAATATTTTCTTTTGTATGGTCTCATTAAAAAGCACCACTTCAAAAATGAAAATAGTTTGCAAAATTTCAGTTTTGTGAAAAAAAGGCATTTTTTATAACTTTTTCTCACTCAAAAATATGAGCAATTCTATTTGCAAAACATCTCCTTTCAGCGAGCCTCATGGAAAATAAACAGTCCTGGAGAACTCTGAAGAAGGATATTGTTCCTCCAAATAAACACATTGTTAGTGACTGGATAGGATGTTGTGGTGCTCTTACTCTTCAGTTGTCAGCTACAGGCCCAAGACAGCTGCTGAGGGAGCACATCTTTTCATGGAACCCTTGGTACACAATCTCTAGTTTTGTCTGCAGGTGGTATAGTCCTCCTCGAGGTGCCAGAGATTGGTCCTGGAAGGATACACCAGAATTGGAGACCTCTTGGATTAGGACTGGAGGACTATACATGAACAACCCTCAACTCCTCCAGCACATAGTGCTGGAGATAAGGGCAGCCTAACTGGTCACCTCTCAGGCCTTACTTGAGTAGGACCTGCAGGAGGATATTCCCCACCTGTTCCTCACCCCTGGTCCTCTGGTTATTTTCATTGGACCTCTTCACCACAAGCTTCCTTGGTCACCCCTTGCCATGGCCTAAAACAGCTGTGTGGCTTGAAGCTGATTAATTTCAGAACTGAGCATAGACACTAGCTTTTATCACAGTAATTAGGCTGAGTATTTAGAATATGACTACATTAACAATGTCTCCATTCAGGTGGTTGTACCATAACCCCCTCCTACTCTCCATATCTAAATGCCAGAAGCATATGTCTGAAGGAGAGAAGATGGCAAAAATGCTGGCATGCCTGAGGGGTGTGTGTAAAGGCATGGGCCAGAACCAACAAGACACAGCAAAACTGTTCCTAGACTTTCTCCCTGACCACATGGAACCATGGTATGCCATTCTTAAAATGCTGATGTCACATAACATCAGGAGCAATGTGGAGATGTACACAGCATTATTATGCCACATTGGGAACACCTTATGTAGACACTCAAAGTGGGTTCGAGGAGCATGAACAAGCTTATACACAGTCTGGTAACAGAACATGTGTGCTGGTATAGATTATAGTGTGCGATGCAGTTGTGTGTTGTGGCGGAAAGGGTTTGGACAACCAGACTGTGGTGATCATTAGAAAAACATAGAATGCTCACTTTGTCAAACACTATGTGGTCTTTTGAGCCATTAGGGAACAATTTGATAAAATGATGTATTTCTTAAAAAGAAGACAAGCTATTTCAATGGCTTCCCATGTTGTCTGGAAGGAGAGGCCTACCTGAAAGGAAAGCGCCCCGTCCAGTTCCTAGAATCCATCTGTATCAGTTTAAGTGCAGAGAATTTTTTTTTCAAAACTACTGTAAAAACTGTAGAAGAGTCTTCTAGGGATCTCTAGGAATCACAAAATGTGAGGGTATAAGAGACAAGACACCAACGTTCCCTCTAAACTGCGCTGGCACGCTGTGGCGCAGCCCGCCACAGCCGCCAGTGCAGCGAAAGCTGCTGGCAGCGCACTGCCGGCATCCTCCACAGAACTCCTCTGGGGCTGGGAGTTTTGAAAACTCCCGCCCAGAGAAGCTCCAAAGGAGCATGCCCAGAAAATCTGGGCATGCTCCGTAGAGCTCCTCTGGCCCGGGAGTTATGGCTGGGCCCTCTGGCTCCAGTCCACCCCCAAGGTAAGTTGGGCGGGGGGGACGAGCGGGGGGCTGTCAGGGGAGGGGGGAGCGAGCGGGAAGGGGGGCTGTCAGGAGCAGCGGGGTGGGGAGAGCGGGAGCGGGCGGGCTGCCAGGAGGGGGGGCCGAGCGGGAGTGGGGGGGGCTGAGTGGGAGCAGCGGGGGGGCTGTCAGGAGCAGGGGGAGGGGCTGTGCAGCGGGCCCCACGGGGGGGGGGAGCGCAGCGAGCAACCGGAGTTGCTCAGCTGCCCTCTCCCCTTAGAGGGAACATTGCAAGACACCTAGGGACATTTGGCTTGATGCATTCCCTGATATGAAGGCCCTATGAATGTGGTATGAATACCTGAGGCAGAGACATGCTACCTATGATTAGCTCATCTGTACAACCCTGGGAGCTGTACAGAGTCAGGCTGGTGGAAGAGGCACTGGTTCAATATGTCTCCACAGGGTTTCTTGTTACCTGGGATCCTGAGTAACACTGGTTGGCATTTAAAGCTGTCATCTTCCAGACATAAGTCTCCAGAGCAAGGGTTAGTGTGGTATAGTGGCAGTAAAATCCAAGAGGGATCCTGATCACAACTCTCCCATGTGGACGAACAGGAATGTAAAAGGATATGTAAATTCCACACTGGACAACAAGGGGTTAAGGAACTGCTCTGGGTTCTGCCAGCTCTGGCCTGCTGCAGCTGCAAAGCCTGTACAAGCAGGAGGAGAAGCTTAAAAGGGGAGCAGAGCAGCTCACTTGGTTGACCAAGGAAAGGAATAGATTTTTCTAGGGCTGAGGAAAAGCAGGTTCTTCCCTGACAGCCACTGTTTAGGGGCCCCTCCCAGAGGGAAGGGAATGCCTTATCCTGTGTGGAAATCATTCCTCTTTCTAGCTAACTAACTAACTCAGTTTATTTGTATTAATTCTGCATGCTTTTTATTCATGTACTACCCTAGGAGCAGGAGGGGAGTGATTTTGAAATGAACTGGCTGGATAGTCAAATCACTGGAAAAGGCAGACTCACTACAGAGGTAAAACAGTCAAGAAACAACTGAGAGATGAGAGAAAGCTTCCATGCCACTAAGCGGTGCAGCAAATCAATACCTTTGCAAAGGGCTACCTACAACTTTGCTGGCAGTTTAAAACAAACAAACAAACAAACAAGCAAACAATTAGTTGCACTGAGTTCAAAAAAGAAACCTGACTCCTTTAGCACATTAATAACATTAATAACCTAAATGAAAGTTAGCAAAGGCAAAAAGGAAGAGAGAATTGGAGATCTGAAACAAACAAACAATTGAGTTAGTGAAGAAAGAAACTTTGTGAGTGATGAATCGGAGTCTTTTCTTTTCTTTTCTTTTCTTTTCTTTTTAAATGGGAACTCAATAGGTTCCAGAGACAAGTATACCAATTTAGAGAACAGATGGAGGGAACAATATTAAAAAGTATCATATCACGGAGGATTCAGAAAATTAAATGCTGGACTTCCTGCTTCTATTCTTTAAAGAATTTTAAAACCTAGATGAGGGGTTGGCAGCCCTTTAAGGCAAACTAGGGTCAGCCTTGTCCAAGTCTTAGCAGCTATCCTTCAGCTTCAATGAAATCTAAAGTTTGTCACTCACACTATTTGTAATGTGGGTTAATTGGAAAGACTTACCCTCACTGTTGGTTGGGGGAGGTGAGAAGCAGAAAGAATACTACTGAAGCCTGATCTACCCTTAGCACTTAGGTTGATTTAGCTCAGAGGTTTGCACCCTGCAGCTCCAGAGTGGCATGTGTCTCTTTGGCTGCCCCCTTGCAACTCCAGGCTCTGGGCCCCCCTGCCATTGGAGGATCCTGCAGGTGGTCCACTCCTGACCGCAGCCCCCACTTCCCCCCACCACTGAGGACCCCTGTGGGAGGCCTGCTCCTGGTGCTGAGCTTCCCTCACCCTAACCAGGGGACCCTGTGGTAAGCACCCTGGTCCAGCTGCACCCACTGCAGCTCTCAAAACACTAGGTTATCAAAGGAATTTTTAAAAACGGTTTTCCTTTATCTTTTGGATTGTCAAACACTGATCTAGCTATATAACTCAGAGCTGTGACAAATTTCAAGCCCTCTGCTACATAGTTAGGTTGACCTCTAACCCCTACTGGAGATGCAGCTAGGTCAGTGGAAGGTTTCTTTTGTTTATCTATCTTCTACTTCTTGAAGATGTAGATATGCTGCAGTGGCAATGCTTGTAAAGTAGACATACTTTAAATCAGGGATCTCAAACTCATAGTCCAAGGGCCACATGCAGCCCCCTAAAGTTATTTCTTGCAGCCTTCAATGACAATATCACTAACAATATTTGCAATATCATTTTATGAAAAGGTTTCAGTGGTGCAGCCCTGGGGCTACTGTACTAGTCCTCATGCGTGGTGCAGCCCTTTAGCTAACAGACTAGTCCTCATGCGGCCCGCACGATGATTTGAGTTTGAGACCCCTGCTTTAAATAGAGCTGGAAACTCAATTTAAAAGGAAGGAAGACCCTAGTCTAGAGGGAAGAGCCAAGAGGAGTTCTGTCTGAGGAAGTCAGGGTGAATTGCTGAAAGAGCAGGATGCTTTCCTGTGTGGGAGAGCCCTGAGCTAAAGCCAAGTGGACCAGGGAGATCTAGGGATAAATTGCAGAGTCTCTAGCAAAGGAAAATGACAGCGGAATGCTTTTGGGGAAGCAGAAATATAAGGGAAGGTTTGATGGGGCCAGGAAGCAAAGCATGTTGGTGGACCCTAAGTGTGACAGAAGAGCTATTCATTTGTTTTGTGACTTTACCTTCATGCCAAAAAACTTGTTACCCCCCCCCCAAGATAAAAAACATGTCCAATTACAAGTCCAAAACAAAACATCTTAATACTAATTCTTATGTCCTTCTCAGGGTCCACTTGAATGTTTTTTTCTAGCCCTGTTTCAGGGCCTCCTCTGCAGGAGCCTAATCTCCTCCTGCAGAGTTCATTCCCAGTAGCTTCTTATATAGGAGGTTACTTGCCACACACACCTCTCCTCCCTGGAACTCAGCTTGCTGCTTCCCCTAGGGATATCCCTGCTTTTTCTAGGCCTTGGCTCTTGACTTCTCCTACAGGAACTTACTCTGCTTCCTATGCATTCTTCTACCAGACTTCCTGCCTGTTTAAGGCATACCTCAGAATTTCTCCGCTATAGGATTCTGGCCTCCTCCCTGAGGGTTTCTCAGTGGTGAAGAGTTCTGTATCCTCCCCACTTTCTTTCTGCTGCAGTCGCCCCCAGCCTTCTTACAAGGCAGGCCTCAACAAATCTGCCACACACCTAGGAGCCAGACCAAAAACTGAGGCACCTAAGTGTGCAGCAGTGAAGGGGCCCCTCTACTGAAAGACCACCACTCCCACATCTTTCAGCAGCAGTATGGAACACATATGGCCGTCCACCATGGAATACCCACTGCAGCCACCAAGACTTTTGGCAGCAGCATGGTGCACAAAAGACCCCTGCCGCTAAAAAAAGCCACAGTCTTAGGCACTTTTAGCAGTAGGGGCCTGTGGGAGGCAACACTGACTCTTTTTTTAGCTGCCAGAGGACATTCATCTCTCTGGCTATTGTGGCACAGCTAGGATCCAGGGGCAAAAGCCTTGGCAAATCCCAGGATTTGTTGAGCCCTGTTATAAGGCCCAGGTGACTATTAGATACTCAGTTAATTCCACCCCCTCTGGCCAGGCAGCAACCAACCAGTCACCCCACAAGTGTGTAGCATGTTCCTAATGGGGTATTTTCCTTGTCTAGAAGGTGATGGGAGTTCACCCTCTCACAATCAATCTTACCTTTTTTTTTTTTTTTTTGTATTAGGGAAGTGTATTTTCTTTCCCTTTCTCAAAAAAAATCTCAAATAAAAAAAAATTCACTTCTAGTCAGAGACTGGTCCTTGAAACTTTCAACCCCAACTTGAGAGAGAGAAGGTGAATGAGGTAATAGCTTTTACTAGACCCGCTTCTGTTGGAGAAAGGTGCAAATGTGCAAGCTACACAGAGTTCTTCTTTATGTCTCTCAGGCCTGACTAACTGAGATATCTGAAGAACTCTATGTAGCTCAAAAGCTTGTACCTTCCACTAACAAAATTTGGTCCTGTAAAATGTATTACCTCTCCCACTTTGTCTTTCTAATACCCTTGAACCAACATGGCTACAAAAACAATACAAACCTCAAGCCTGAAAGATTCAGAAATCAAAGCAGCTGAAAACAGGTGTTCAAATGGATGCTTTAAATGTAGCTGATGTTAACACTTTAGTTAATCTGGATTTAAAAATGAATTTATGCACTACAATTTCATTTTGTATGTTTTTTGCATCAAGAATCTCAGATATCTTTGTTCCCCTTGTCCTTTAATACCCACTTTTTCTGGCAGTACATTAATGATAATTTGTATGAGACAGATCCAAGCTCTACTGAGATATGGAATGCCCTTAGTTCCTATTGACTTCAGTGGAAATTATCTGAGCTCAGGATCTTATCTCCCTCCAGAATTGGATCCTTGTTGTTTTACTGTCATAATAAAATATGATGACAGTTTCTTTACTCTAGCACATGAATAAGGTGTGTGTGTGTGTGTGTCACAATCTGATGAAACTTCAGTATACAAATGCTATAATAAAACACATTAAAGGAATGGTTATTGTGTGACTAAACTCTTGCAAATCAGGGAGTGCAATCTTTTACCATTAATTGCTTTGACTGTCTTCTGCTTCACACAATATTTAAGATTTCATAGTTTTTAAGAGACAAATAAAACCATGGACAAGGGTAGTTGATGTGGGTTGTATTTATTGACTACATATCTAACATCTATCATCCTGTATCTGATCCTTAATCATCAACAACAATAAGTAAAACTGTTAGTCTGTTAGTTTAAGAGATGCTACTCTGCCAAAAGAAGGGTAACAAAAAGAAAACTAGCTGCTACACTGCCAAAAGAAGGGTAACAAAAAGAAGAGCTAGTGAAAAGCAGTGGGCAAAAGCATCATAGATGCAGTGAGCTGGATAGAAAGACTTGTCCTGAAACCTTGAGAATGCTGAAGAACACTGGACATGCTTAGCAAAGGGGAAATGAAAGGTGTTTGAATGATAGAGCTGAAGAAAAAACAAAAAGATATAATGTACTTTAATGAAACATTAAATTCTACAGGTGGGATTCAGGTAAGGGCCCTCCATGGAGAATCTGATCTAAAACACACCATATTAAAGCATTTTATATAACCAATTTTCTGGAAATGTAACATTGAACCCACAATAAAATATTTTTATGACTGTCTTTACTGGAGAAACTGTACCTTGTTTTCTAGGCAACCGGATGAATGTACCCTCTTTACCCATATGTGGCCTAGATTCAAACTGGTAACGAACCATGCTGGTCCATGCATTGTTTTTGGACTAGGACTTCCAGATTAACATGTTAAATATCTGAATTCAGGTTTGCAGAAAATATATATGATATACTTTCAAACTCATTGTGTGCAGTAAAATCAAATCAGTAGGTTTTTACTCTTTCGTTTCAGAGAAGTATGTGCTTCTTGAGTAATATTTATTTCCATAAGGCCCCAAGGAAGAAAATTGTTTCGTAGATCACATTCAATCTGGTCCTCAAACAATGTGACAAATTTGTAGAAAGATGTACTGGATCATAATAACTGACTTCTTGCTGGAGTAGGGTGACCAGAAATTTGTTGCTGACTTTTGCAGTAGAAAGAGATGGGATAAAAAAACCTAAAGATTATTTTCCCAGGCACATACCTCCACTCATCCTTTCATTCCCTTTCATGCTACTGTCTTGAGTCTCATGCTAAGGAGTTTCATTTTTCAGGTCAAGAGGACCAATTGCAATGGAGCACTCTATATCACTAATTAAATGTAGCTGAATTTAATAAAAGCAGCATAACCATGAAATCCATATGCCTGGAAAAGTCTTGTTCCAACTTATTGAAATAAATGGGAGGATTTTTTGAATCATGATCTTTTGCAGTAGGTTGTTCCACAGCTGGAGCTAAATGAACAGGCTCTCTGTGGCTAGCACTGAGCCAGGGGAAGAACCATAAAACATGCATCCATTCCTCAACCCATCACAATGACTAAACTGGAAAAGAAACACAGCTCCACACTGTACTACCCTTCCCATGGATGCTTCTGTACTGGAGATATGCTTTTAAAGAAGGAGGCCCTTGTAACCCATCTTCATTGGAGCTGCATTGCCCAGGAAGGGTGGTAGAGATGATATCAGATCTGCAGAACTGGAGTGGATGCACAAAGTCTTCACATAGATGCCCTCTGCCTCCCATAGATCTTGTTGAAATCTAGAGGATTTGAGGTAGAGTCACACTTAGTTCAATGTAAAGGCAACTCCTGTTCTTCCAAAGAATCTCTGTAGTTCAAGCCACGTCACATAACCTCCCATTTAGCTGTCTTCCCCTGTCTTGTACTGTGGAAGGGAGAATCTTGGCCCTTCCTGATTACTAATGCCTTACACAGGCTATGTTACCATTGAGTCTGGAGATTTGCCTGCACAAGGACTTCAAAATTTTGCTGTTTGTAAATGCCAGTAGAATAGAATAATGTAATTTTATCTTCTGTCTACTCTTCACATTTTTTCTTCCCCAAATTACATGAAGCCCAATCACTAATTGTTAATTTTTCAAATAGCTTCTTTATGGATATATACTTCATCTTTATTATGGTCACATTCTGCCCTCTTTCTCTCCAAGACTAATGGCTTATTTCAGGAATCAGTGGAGACCTTTGCAGAAGAAGATATTATTCAACATAAGTAACAATGGCATAAAGCTGTTATACACAAACAGGGATATTATTTCCTACTGTTTTATAACTAGAAGTAAACACAGAATCTATTTTGTCCCATTCTTCAAGTTCCCCAACTTCAAGTGTGTGATGAAGTGAGATTTTCTTCCCTGAAAACTTATGCTATAAATTAATTTGTTAGTCTTTAGGGGGATGTCTACACTTACAATTTAGTTTGAATTAATGAGGATTAATTCAAACTAAATTGATGCATGGCCACACTAGCTTTCATTAGTTCGAACTAAAGTGTTCCCTTAGTTTGAACTAAGGAAAGCTTAGTTCTAACTAATAAAACTTCCCTTAAGTTTGAACTAAAGGTTCCTTCAAACTTATTAGTTCAAACTAAAACAATGGAGCCACATTAATTCAAACTAACTGTTAGCTGGAATTAAAATAGTTTGATCTTCTTCCTCACAGGGTGCATGCGACCCCTCACCCGGGCCCCAATCGCACCCTGGACTGATCCAGCCTGAGTCCTCTGGCCAGGTGGGGGGTGTCTTCCCCACCACTGGCTGAGTGCAGTCAGGCTCTGGTGGTGAGGAAGGGACCCTGCACCCAGCTATAGCAGTGCTAGTCAGGCCTGGGGAGAAGGCATCCTTCTGCCTGGCTTCAGGCACACTTGTCAGGTGCAGGAAGGGACCCTTTTGCCCAGTTCCAGGAGCGCTTGCCAGGCACGGGAAGAAGGCATCCCTGAGCCCGGCTCCAGGTGCAGTGGCCAAGTGATGGGGAAAGTATCTCCTGCCTGCCTCTGGGCATGCTGGCCAGGCAGTGGGGAAAGCATCCCCTGTCTGGCTCTGGGCATGCTTGCTGGGTGCACGGGGCTCCAGCCAGGCATGGGGCCCCTTCTTCCCCGCCTGGCCAGCGCTGCAAGAGCCGAGCAGGGGGGTGCCTTCTCCCCTGCCCAGTCCGTGTGGACAGAGCTGAGTGGGCAATGCCTTCTCCCCCACCCGGATCAGCAGAAGAACCAGGAGGTGTATAAGTCCATCTTCAAGGCCCTGGCAGAGAAGGGCCACACCCGCATAACCCTGCAGATGCAGGTGAAGGTCAAAGACCTCTGCCAGGGCTAACACAGGGCCCAGGAGGACATGCAGTGATTGAAGGCAGCCAACAGCACCTGCCCCTATCACACCAAGCTGCTCTCCTTCATGGGCCAGGAGGCTGATGATGTCCAGCCAGCTGGAACTATTGACACCACCGAGTTCCCCCTCCCAGGATGATGACCAGGAGGATGGCTCAGTGGACAAGGATGTGCTGCTGAGCCAAGGGGACATGAAGACCCTGGCATGGGGCACCACATTGGCCCTGGACAGTGCCAGCCTGGAGCTCATCCCAGGCACCGAGGAGAAGGCTCCATCCACCTGGGCTCCTGCTGCACATGCTGGTGAGTGCTCGCTCCCTGCAGGCATGGGAGACAGGCAGGGGGGACAGGGACTGTGGCAGACAGGGCCCAGGGATAGGCAGGTTCCTGGTGGGGGGGAGCACAGAGGCACTCCCACACAGGCAGAGGAACAGGGAGACATGTGGTCAGGGGGACCCGGAGCTGAGCAGGGCAGTGGCCTGGCATGACATGGGGGCACTGTCAATGGGACAGCCAACATCAGACAGCACGTGTCTGATACCATTGGTATGTGGCCTCAGGAGAGATCCCTGAGACAGAGCTGTCTGGGGCTCCCGTCCTGAGCACCGCATGTGCCCCGTGTAGGAGAGCACAATGGCATATCCTAAGGGGTCCCTCTCACAAAGGAAAGGGGGAGTGGGAAGCAGGGGAATGGGCATGGGACAGCAGCTGCTGTTGGCCTGCACTCCACACTACCTAACGTGGGGAACTCCTGTTCTTTGCTTCTGTCCTGAAGACCCTGTGACCCCGACACTGGTCACTCCTGGGGGGGGCACCCAGCCCCAAGCGGGCAGAGGAAGGGGCATCACTCCAGGGAGGAAATACTGGAGGACTACCTCCAGCTGGCCGAGCATGCTGAGGCAGACCTCCGAGGCTGGCGGGAGCAGCAGAAGAGGAGAACACCCACCACAGGGAAGAGCAGGCCCAGATGGACCTTCTGCTTGACCTGATGGAGCACCAGATTTGTGCCCTGGTGTGCCAGACCTGTGCCCTGGCATGGGCCTGGGTCTCTTATTGGGCCAAGGATCCCCCAGTGCAGGAACCCAGCAGCAGCCAACATTGCCTCAGGCCTAACACTCGGGGTGGCCAGATGCAGGCCCAGCACCCGCCGGCCTGATGCCTGACACCAGACACCCACCCCTTCTTTGCCCCCAACTCCTATTCTCCAACTCTGTCTTAATACCCGCACTGCTCTCACTGCCTCAAGTCCACAACCCCCACAGCTCCCATCCCCCCTCAGTTCCCCCTTGTAAATAAAATGCATCCACACCATCATGCTGTGTGCAGTGCATTTTTTATTGTGTTAGGAACAGAGGGGAGATGTGTCAGAGAGGATGTGTGGGCAGGAATGGGTGGGTGGGGTTGGTGAGAGCAGCTGGAGGAAGGTTTTCTTTCTTATCTGCAGTTCAGCAGCCAGTGGTCATCATTCCAGGTGGTGAGAATAGTCTGGTGCCACCAGTTGCTGCTGGTTTTCCATGCCCGGGTGCACGGAGGGCACCCTTTTGGCACAAGCTGCCAGGGAGGGTGAGGTGGTTGGCCTTCTGTGGATTGCCCCTGCTCTGGCAGTTGCCCTGCAGCACCTCGTCCAGAGCCAGAGGAGTCCAGCCAATACTTGGAAGATGTGGAGTACTGTGCTGGCACATTGCTGGGGCATGTCAGGGTTCCTGACTTTCTTGGGCTCCCTTTTGCCATGCCCAGTGTGGAGGATCATGTGGTTACCTACTTCCCGTAGGAAAGGAGTGTCTGGGAGAGAGGGGGACTTCTGTTGTGGTGCACTGTGGGCTGGCTACCCACAGTGCCCCACTCCTAGGGCAGCCTAGCAGCTGCCAGTGTGGATATGGCCAGTCTCCTGGCATTTGAATGTGGACTTTCTAAGCTGGTTTAATGAGGTCTACTAATAAGTAGCTAGCTTAATTGAGCCCTCTAGTGTAGACCTTACCAAAGAGCTTTGGTACAAAGGTTATCATACAAATACAAATTAATAGTATTAATACATTTAAAGACAGCTAGCAGTTATATTTAATAACCTAAAAGCAGCAACTATCAACTGGCTTTCATTTAAAGACTTAGTACCACATTAGTCTGCACCAGCATGTGATCTGATTCTATATATTTGGTCTTATACATAAGGTAAGATATTTGATATCTCAGAAACCTATAACTTCAGCTTTCCAAATGACTTGTGTATGCAGAAAATAATGTTATTTCCACAGGGTAATCAATACCATTCAAGATCACAAATGAATATACATAAATAGATATTTTCCCTTTTATTTATGCAACGCCCCCCCACACACACACACACGGAGCAGAGCAGATATTTCTGGGAGGAACAAGGGCCATGGGGAGTGACTCACACATCTGAGGGAAGATGTGTATTTTTTAAAAAAACTATATAGCTACTATGTTGTCTATTATTTTTACTGCAGATGTCAGAAGAGAAGAAAATGGATGATTAAAGGAGGTGTTTCTTATTCCTGTGCAATCAGCTCTTTCAACTGTGCTCATATTCATTCATTCAAAACCCTTCCTTGTACCAGCTTTTCCCCTCATTTATCTTTGTTCCCTTTTTATAATATTTCTTTTCTTTAAGTGAATTAACTGTCATTCAAAGCATTTACATTATTTTCAGGCCTTGAGCCATTTCATAGGTAGTGGGAAGAGATCATATCTAAATAGCTTCTTATTTTCTCACTAGCCAATATTTATTTTTTTATTTTTATAGCAGAAACTGAAAAGTGTCAGCCAAACATTTTACTCATACACTAGTCGTCTCCAAAGGAAGCTGCAATTATAATACAATGTAAAGCACAGCATTCAGACTGAAATAAAATAAACTGGTATTGAGCATCAATTAAAAAAATTATCTCCAGCTTGGAACCAAAAGGCCTGGTTTTAGCAGAGGGGGTAAATCACAATATTATCCAACATTATATCCTTAAATTATTTTTCGAACTTGGAATCAAAAAGCCTGGTTCTCAAAAAGAAATAAATCACAACAAAATCCACTGAAGTTAATTTAAGTATACTTGTTTAGGGGACCACTCCTCCCTTACACCCCCTATTGGGGAACACAAATGGACATGAGCAGAAGGGGAGGAATGTGCCTCCATGAGGTTGGGCCCCACTTATGCCAGGGTAGCCCGGTCATTGCCTACAGAGTCAATAACACAGCTTAGGCAATCCTTGGGTCAGGGCTGCATAGCGTAATGGCCACAGAATCAATAAGACAGTTTAGGTGGCCCTCAGGTCAGGGCAGCACAGCCTATTGGCCACAGGCCCCAGGTAGGGGGGACTCAGGATGTCCCGCTCCACTGAGCCACAGCCCAGGGCCCTCTTGTGCTGGGGTCGGGCCACCTGGTCAGCAGGGATCCAGATCGCAACGTGCTGACTTGGCTCCGGTGGCACCCCCCCGTCCTCCCTTACAGGCCCCGACAGTTATTTCCTACCCATCACACCAGGAGCATCGCTGCGCTGGGGAAGGACCTGGGGCACCAGCCCAGACCACGCCTCCTTCTCGCAGGCCATGCCTCAGCCGGGGACAGAGCCGGGAGCAGCCACCGTGGCCGCGGGTGGCTGGGCCCTGGATCCCTGGTTGGGGACAGGGCCAGGAGCAGCTGCCGCAGCTGTGGGCAGCTGGGCCCCAGATCTGAAGCTGGGGACAGGGCCGGAGTGGCCACCACTACTGTGGGTGGCTGGGCCCCGGATCTCCAGCCCGCAGGACCTGGGGCACTGGCGCTGGGATTCAGGGCATGGGCCCTGTGTGCCTGGCGCCAGCAACGCCCCTGCATGACACTGTAGATGTCCTCTCCCATGTCTCCAGAATCCACAGGATCCTGGGTGGTGGCCTCTTGGCCGTCCTCTGTCCACATCTGCTCCTCTGCAGGGCTGCCAGGGTCACTCTGGCTTCCAATCCAGGGCTGAGGCAGTTCCTTCTCAGGAGCCTTCAGCAAGCATCCTTCCTCCTCACTGGTCAGCCCCTAATGAGCTGAGCTGCTCTCTTTTCCACTAGGGCAGCAGACGGAGCATGCCCAGAAGGGCCCAAGGGGCAGGCCTCCTCCTCCCTTAGCTTATATAAGGCTTGCCCACTGTGGGGTGTGGCCACCCTATCACAACTTGTATAAAAAATATAGAATCAAGAACCATAAAACGTATGACACTCTGTTCCCATCAAGGAATGTGCATTTCTCTTAAATGACTATTCATAACAGGGGAAATAATAAGAAAAGGTGACGGGGGTACTAATGACAGAAGAAACTAATATATTGGTGCTGCACTGAAAATCATGATGCACTATGGCTATGTCTACATTAGGAAAGGTTAGTTCAAACTTGTTAGTTCCAACTAATAAGTTTGAGATTAGTTCAAACTAACCTTGAACTTAGTTTGAATTAACAATGTGGACAAGTTCGAACTAACATTAGTTTGAACTAGTCCACTTTGTTAGTTTGAATTAACTGCCCTTAGTTCGAACTTACTGAATTCAAATATAGGGTTAGTCCTGGTCTCCACTGTACTTAGTTCAAACTAAAGCTCAAACTAAGCATTTAGCTCAAACTGATTGGTGGTAGTTACTGGTTTGAACTAAGCATTCATTAGTTCGAACTAAGGAATTCCTTAGTTCAAACTAATGAAAGCCTGATGTAGAGAAGTAAAAATTAGCTCAAATTAAGTCTCCTTAATGCAAACTAACTTGCCAGTGTAGACATAGCCTATGATTTTTCAGGTTCCAAAAGGATAGCCGTGTTAGTCTAGGTCAGCAAGACAAACAAGGAGTCAGGGTGTTCTTCCACATATGCAGTCTGATACTCTGAAAAAAAAATACAAGAAGTCCTGTGGCACTTTTAAACACTAACAAATTTATTTATCACCTGAACTTCCATGGGAGAAAATCCCACTTCAAAGCATCTGACAAAGTGGAATTTTCTCCCATGAAAGATCATGAGATAAATACATTTGTTATTCTTTAAAAGTGCCATAGGACTTCTTGTATTTTTTTTTCAGTGTGTCAGACTGCACAGGTGGAAGAACACCCTGACACTTTTTTTTCTTCCAAAATATGTTGTCTCACGGATGAGCGGGAAGGAAGATTATTTAAAAAAAAGAATCCTAAAAACCCTTGTTACAGTGCACCTTTGCCTGTGTTGGTGGTAAAAGGACTAGAACCTGGGATGACTGAGTTATAAAACATGAGCAGTTAAGAGTGTTACCTCTATCAACTATTGATCTAGTAGAATCTTCAATCACTAGCTGCAGTCCATCCACTAATGGAAAGGACACAAAGTCAGCATGAGCAGGTGTGAATTTTCACATCTTGTGAGCTGAAATACAGGGTTTTGAGTTCAAGGTGACAAAGTATTGATTTTTTTCAGATATGAACACAGATATATTATAACTATTGAGAACAGCATGTACTAAATAATTCATTTGGTGAATGTTGCCTTATTTTTCTCAGTGAAGCATCCTTGTGCAGATTACAATTTTCCTTGATGCACATGTTCAGAATTATAGTCTGAATCATTTCTCTGAATAAGTGTTAGTCTGTAGCTTTCTCAGGTAGACTTTATTGGAAATACTCACTAATTCAAACTCTTCTGACCGGATACACAGATATGTTCTTGTTTCCTGAGTGGATGGATTTGTGCAACTGTTAGGTTTAAATTTCAGGCACGCACATATTTACGTTCAAGATTCACTCTTTCTGGAAATGTTCCGAATAGTAAACTCATCAACTGAAATATTTGTGATGAGGAAATACAAGAAGCATTGTAAACGTACTTAAACTTAATCTGTCTAAAATTCTAACAAATACAATAATTGGAATAAATATTTTTGTAGTATTTGCCCAGTTCTAATGTTAAAGCATTTGTATATATTTAAAATTACTAGTGCTTTATAATGTATTCATCGACTCGTTGCCTTTTTATTAAAGCATTCTTTAGCTCAGTCAATTAAAAAAAAAGACCCTCATATTTGTTTGATAGTCTTTGGTATAGCCCTAAAATTTTAGAATGTTTTATAATCATACCAGAAAGAGATAGATGGAAAGAAGTCGTAATGATAAAGGCAGAGGGTAATTTGAGAGTAATGCTTTAATTATAATTTCTAGAATTTAGCTGATAGCCTTTCAGTTATTACATAACATAGTAATCTATTGGTGGTGATGGTGCAATGTTTCCCTCTACCATGCTCCATGCTAAGGGCCCTGGGCTAGTAACTTGTGAATGTATCTTTAAGAAGATTATTCCAAAACCCCAACCACAGAAACTTCTGCATGAAAATGGGGAGGGTCATTTTAAAATTGGAGTTTAGAATTTTTTGCAGTTATTAGTTCATTTAACGGGATAGAAACAGGAATTAAAGTAAGCCAGAATGGCCCGGAATGCCATTCCAGGGCTCACTGTTTTTAGGGGCTCTGCATTCTGGGTCCCCTGAAAATAAGAAATGATGCCAGAATGCTGCGTTCTGGGGTCCACCATTGAAAAATAGTGAGACCCAGAATGCAGCATTAGGGTTCCATTTTCTACTTTTAGGGGCCTGAACTCTGAGTCCCTAAAAATAGCGGCTCCCAGAACAGCATTCTGCTGTGTGTTCTGGCAGGCAGAGGAAGGGGTCAGGCTCCCCTGTGCATGCACATGCTCCAGAGTTTCCTGGCCCAGCAGACTGCCTGTGAGTAGGGAGGTGGCCCAGCTCATGCAGGGGGAGGGTTATTGGGGGTGCCTGAGCTGGGGGTGGGTATTGGGGGATGGTGGTGGATATTGAGGGTGGGTATTGGGGGCTTGGTGGATATTGGGGGTGGGTATTGGGGCTGGGGTGGATTTGGGGGACAGGGGAATGGATATTGGGGCTAGTAGCTGGGGTGCATGAATGGGGCCCACCTATGTGGGAGGGGGGCTCACCCAGGTGGGATGGGGACCCACACGATTAGGAGGGTTCCAGGGCCCACCAAATTATACTTTAACCTCTGGATAAAAAGCTTTTGATGCAGAGTCCTCCAGTACATTTAGTTTGTTCTCTTGTTTTATTATTGCCATTAATCCCAAATTACTTCTAAAATTTATTTATTGAGTGTTAACTTTAACTTATATGAGTAATTGAAGACTATAATAATGGTGTAACAGGCTATAATTTGAGAAGTCAATTAAGTTACAGTTTGAAAACACCAATGAGCTGGGTTTTTAAAATGATGGAAAGGAGTTCATGTTTTGGGAGGGTAGAAGAACAACTCTCTCCCCACTTTCTCCCTTATTTTACACAGTCTAGACGAAAACAAGTTCCAACGGGATAGCCATGTTATTCTAATTCAGCAGAACAAACAAGGAGTCCTATGGCACTTTTAAAGACTAACATATTTATTTATCACATGAACTTTCAGGGTAGAAAAATCTCACTTTGTCAGATGTTTGAAGATGATGAATATACATCTTCAAGCATCTGCAAAGTGAGGTTTTTCTCCCTTGAAAGCTCATGCAATAAATAAATTTGTTAATTTTTAAAAGTGCCACAGGACTTCTGGTTTGTTTAGAAGAAAACAGGCAGGGATCTGGGATCAAGGAACAGAGCTCTTTGAAGTATTGTTCCCCCTTTCTCTTCCACACTGAGTATAGCCTTTTCCACCTAAAAGAATCCTAGAGAGTCCAGGGGCAGTGGGCACCAGGCATCATGAAAGCTATGCTGTCATTTGGGCACGTGGCAGAGCAGTAACAAACACCTGGTGGATTAAGATGAATGGCTGTGTTTGTGAAATAACCTTTGTCTGCTTTGTGTAGGTGTGATGCTGTCTAGGGCTAGGAGACTGTTTATGGTTATCTTTCATATTAATATTTCATATTTGCAATAATCCATATGTCATATACCATGTTTGGTGTCAATAGAAAGACTCTAATCTGCTAAGAATGATTATATGGTTTATATATAGGTATCATGCCTGTATTAGAAATCAGAAATCTTTTTGTTTTTATGTGTGTTCCAAGCTATTTGATTTTAAGACCCAGACTGGGTGTCTCCCAAAGCAATGTTCCCCTGATGGTGCATCAAGGGAACTCCCAGTTGAAGTGGGCCTAAGAGGAAGCCTGTTTGGCCAATCACCCAGACTGACCATGTGACTCAACTCCATTTTGATTTGGCTAGGGCCCTCAGAGCATGGGGAGGGCCAAAGGGTGATAAAAGACTGGAGCCCCATCTCTGTTTTGTCTTTAGATTTCAGTCGTCAGTCTGTGTGCAACCAACACCCTTATCTGGAACTATTCTTCTGGGACTGAACAAAGAACTGAGACCCACCCAGGGGCTGGGTGCTCACCAGAGGAGTTGAACTAACACGCAAACTACAGATACTTCAAGGACTTGCTTTCTATGGACTCAAAATCATTTGTATGTA
>ML681972.1:63825790-63856615 GCA_007922195.1 Podocnemis expansa | reverse complement strand
AGCACCCTGGGAGGAGGGGCACATGTTGTCTCAGAACACTTTGTTCCGAAACAACATGTCCGAACAGGGCTGTTTCGAAACCTCTGTTTCGAAACAACTCTGTTTCGACAGGAAACGAGGTTTAAGTTGTTTTGCAAAGACCACGGCCATTTTGAAAGAAGCGGTTTGCTTCTTTCGAAATGGCCGTGCGTCATGTGGCCATGGCACTCCTTATTTCGAAACAACCTCTGTTGTTTCGAAATAAGGAGTGTGTGTGGACATACCCTAAATCTTAACTCTTAAATTAGGTGGCAAGATACAATGGAAACAATCTATGAGACTGTACATCTTACTCTAGACATGAAACAGAAAGCATGGCCATGCCTCCCCAACCTCATGAGGGATCAAGAGTCAAACTTGTACAAACTTATCTGGAACAGGGGTGGTGCTAACCAGATCTCAGTAACACATGCAAGGCTAATGTATGTAGATCTGATGTGTCAGCATGAATGAAAACAACATAATTAATGATCAACACTGCATTAAACACTGTAAAACAAAGTTTCACATCTGCAAGCCTCTGCTTCTGAAATAATAGGTAATAATAATTCATCTTGATGGCAAAAAAATCTGGTTAATGAATCCAAGTGCAGAGATTCCCAGTCACCCTGTTCTTTTAACTTTGATAAATAACTAGATCACAGCTAGATAGGAGCATAGTGATGGTAGCGAGCAGATTCTTGTATGGAAAAAGTTATGAACTACTGATCTAATAGAGATGAGACCACTGTTCTGTTCCTTGCTGTGTGACCTGGGATAAGTCATTTCATATCTTCATACCTCTGTTTCGTCTCTGCTTTGTATGTCTGTCTCATCTGTTTAAACTAGAAGGCCTTCAGGGCACAGACTGTCTTTTACTATGTATTTCTGCCATGCTTTGCATAATGGACCATGAACCTTATTTGGGGCTTCCAGTGCTACTGCAATACACATAATTAATTAGTAGTAGTAATTTGATTTAATCAGATACATCTTTTTTCTTTTTCTAATAGACAATGTTACTTGATTGTAGACTATGAAATTCATGCTAGTTACTAATAAGCATATTGCAAAAGTATGGTGGTGGCTGGAATCTCTTTTTGAAAAGAAATGATTGCTTCTTATTGCATCAGACATGTGCTCTTTTCTTCTCTAAGCATGTCTGGTATTCCATTAGGGTAACTGCCTTGTCTATGATTAATGGCCCCTTTTGGCTGACTGATTTCCCTAATGCAATGAGCTTTTATAATGATCTCATCTATACCTCAGTGACTCTCCATTTTTCAAGGATACTTTGTGGTCCTATCTTCTGATGGGTACTGCCTCAGGTTTTATTCAATTTTCATCTCAGGAAACCCAACCCTCTTTTATTAGGGAGGGATGGAAGTTTGTGACAAACAAGTGCTGGATAATTGATTAAACAAAATCCAGGTGGCTAACACTTTCTTAGAAACGTGTAGGTCTTTCCCATACAGTTTTTGTTTGTACTTCCTTTGTTCTCTCATGTAATTAGCAAAAAAGCTGTGAAAACACTAAACTTAAGAGTATAAAGAAAAACAATCCTGCTAGCAAGGGCACTTCAAGACTGAGAAATCATTGAAGACACAGAACTGTCATCTTGCCCAGCTTTCTTCTGAGACTATAGATGCAAGCTGTGAGAGAAGCTGTCAAGAATTAAAACCACTGCCACTGGCCTGCATTGGTGAGGAAAATTGCTTTGCGCCTAATATACACTGGACTCTTGATCTGGAGGCTCATTTTATAAGTGTAGCAATTAAAGCTTTTCTGTCATTAGCGAGTCTTGTGTCAATTCCTGAACTTATTAATATCAGATCCCAGCTGATTGGGAAATATGTTGCCATATTATCTATATCCTTGTCAAGTTTATTCTCAGACCTTAATGCATGTAAAGTACAGTGCACACCTAAGTGCACATACACATAAAATCTTCTGTTTTAGGATTGATTACAAAAGATACAATAGTAGTCCCCATTTTAAGCATGGTAAATCTCTTGTGAAATAGCTGACTGAATCTTTCAAAAGGGAAGGAAATAGGTAAGAGCATTCAGTGTCTGACACATATTTGTACTGTACCTAGCATTTCCAATACACCCAGAAAGGAAAAAAAAAAACCAAAGAATTATGCATTTCCTCGCAAATATGAAATCTGTTGCAGACTCCTTTTCTTAAATCAGGCCAGCAGGAGTAGGTCCTTAATTTCTAAAGCAAAACAAGTGCCTCCAATCCCAAGGATATGTCAACAGATCTCTTTTTGCTTTTGTTTTTGCAATATATATGGCTATCTTCCAACTGTAAATGACCAGCAACAGGGGCGTCGCTGGTGCTGGGCACCCAAATCCCAGCCCTGGTGCTCAGGGTCTGGGCCCCCTCCAAGTCTCCTGCTCGAGATCCAGGGCCCAGACACCCACGGCCGTGGCAGCCCTTTCCCCAGCTGGAGATCTGGGGCTTGATCATGGAAGCCACTCCTGGCCCTGGCCCCAGCTTGGGATCCAGGGCCCAGCCACCCATGGCCACAGCTGCGGCAGCCCCATCCCTGGTGGAGGATCCAGGGCTCAGCCACCCATGGCCACGGCAGCCCTGTCCCCAGCCGGGGATCCGGGGCTCGGCCACCCACGGCCGCTTCCATCCCCATCCCGGCTGGGGACGTGGGGCCCAGCCGCCCATGGTGGCACGTGGCAGCTTCCAGCCCCGCCCCTGGCCAGGGGCATGGCCTGCAGCCAGGGGGCAGGGGCTTGTGGGCTGGAGGAGGGGCCTGGGGCCGTGCCCCAGATCCCTCCCTGGGGCAGCGATGCCCCTGACCAGCAACACCCTTAAGTGCTACTATGTAGGCGCAGTCCAAGGGTTATCACTTGAAGAAAAGGGGACTGGAGTCGTATGCATTCATAGTCACATCAGTTTTCAAACAACAGGAAATACTTACTCTTTTCTCTACTGCTGCCATTTCTAAGTACTGTCATGTGATAAGGAGAAAGCATTTACATTGGTAGAACCTGTCATTGGCACATGAAACTGAGAGCTCAGAAATGTGTATTACATTTGACAAAATGGGTTGGAGCTCACAAATGCTTATGCCTGAAGAAATTTATTAGTCTTTAAGCTGCCACAGAACTCTCATTGTTTTTGCTGTATAGACTAACATGGCTACCCTTCTGGATGATGGCAGAAATGTGCAGTTTCACGAGCTACAATAGAAGTCAAGCTTTGTGTTTTTGGCCCTTGTCTCTAATGCATCACAAACCCTTTGTCAACACATATTATTGTCATTTGTGAGATTTGTTTCCAGATAACTTGATTTTTCACTTCTTTAACTTTCTGTAATCATAGAAGCCCATGCAGATTGAATACAAAATGCTACCGCTAGTTAGAATGAGTGGAGAACTCCATTCTGACTGAGTTTTATACCCGTGTTCTCCAGGTGTAAATGACTACAGAATGTGAAATTCAGTAGAGAGTTAAATGATTTGGCTAATATCAGCCAACAAGGACACTGCAGAGGCAGCAATAGAATGCAGGACTGTATCTAGAGTGGAAACTTCCACTGAAATAGCTTAGTCAGCTGGAGCATGAAAGGCTAGAAGCCCTGGAGGGACTGTCGCTATAAGGGGAAAACTACACTTTTACCGATATAGCTTGCTTCATTCAGGGGCAGGGAAAAGCGTGAGTGAGGCAGTGGTTACTATAAAACTAACAAGGAGTCCTGTGGCACTTTTAAAGATTAACAAATTTATTTATTGCATGAGCTTTCATGGGAGAAAATCCCACTTCATCAGACACTTTGAAAATGGGGGAACTGTAGTACTTCAAAGTGCAGGTTTGCTAGTATCACTGTATCCGGTGTAATTTACTGGCATTCCTAGAGTAGTAAAGCACTATTACTGCAGACATAGTCTCAGGCCTGTTCCACACTTACACATTTTGCCAGTGTAGCTAGATCAGAAGTGTGGGTTAAAAGCCAAAAATAATTATAGCCTAAGCTGACATAGTTATGTCAATTAAACCCCTAGGGTAGATAAAGTTATTACCAGCAAAAGGATTCTTGCCATTTAGCATGTCCCTCAGTTTTAACTATAGCAACTGGGAGCTAATTTAACTATAACAACAACTATACTACTGAGGGGCTAGGGGTGTCTAGGGGTATGTCCACACGAGTCTTTTATTTCGAAACAACACTGGTTGTTTTGAAATAAAAAACTGAATGTCCACACGACGTTTTCTTATTTCGAAATGACAGGCTCTGTAATTTCAAAATAAGAACCGTCATTTCAAAACAGCTTAAACCCCATTCATTTCGAAACGGCTGTTATTTTGAAATGGTTATTTTAAAATAACACCGTTTGGATATGTTGTTTCAAAACAACACCATTGTTTCGAAACAACAAATCCAAACAATGTTATTTTGAAATAAACATTTAGAAATAACAGCTGTTTTGAAAGCAGGCTTTCCCTTAATTCGAATTAACATTTTCTTAATTTGAATTAACTTATTTTGAAATAATGATGTATGTGTGGACATAGCCTAGCAGTATAGCTATGCTTGTGATATAGCTATATGGGCAAACCCTGTCTTGTGCAGACAAGACCCATGAGTCTGAGTTCCCAGTTCTCTGCACTATCCACTAGAATAGGGGTCTGCAACCTGTGGATCCTGAGTCACGTGGTTTTTTGGCTGCTCCCTTGCAGCTCTGGGCCCACTCCTGCCACCAGGGGACCCTGTGGGGGGTCCACACTTGGTTCCAGGTTGCCTCCCCCACTAGGGGATCCTGCAGAAGGAGCCCTTGACCAGTTCCCCCACCAGGAGGCTACAGCTACTGCAGCTCTCAAAACACTAAATTATTGAAGGAATTTTAAAAAATGGCTCTTCTTGTCTTTTCGGGTGCTGACGCCTGCACTAGAAACACTGCTTCCCTTTTAATTGGAATGCATATAATTCAAGAGTGCAGATGTATGGAATTTGATTGAAACTGTATGATTTTGTTTTAATGATTATGGTAACAGGCTTTTGGAAGTTAGAAGTATTGAAAGTTGACGTCCTTCTTCATTTCATCTGTTGAAGTCCAGTGTAAATGTTATGCCCTATTCTGGATTATAGAGTCTCTTTAATGGAATGACTTAACTTGTCTTGGCAGTGGGCTGTTGAAAGGTCTATATGTGACGTGTCTAATAATTGTATTCAGTGAACTCAGCTAGATCACTATGTAATCTTAACTCAGAGCATTCCATAAGTGGTACTGTCCTCCTACTGGTTAGTTTGGTGCTTGTAAGCACTAGGAAAGACTGAGTTTATTTAAAGACCTATCTAAACACACTCATACCTAGAAACAGTGCTATGGACTAGACCATGGGTTGCTAAAATTATGAAACTCAAGAGCCACACAAGTTGATTATTAAACCTTTGAGAGCGGCACTGAGGCATATAGCCATATTTTACCTACTGCAAAATTACTAAGTTTAAAATTCATTGCACACTTTAATTTTATCATAAAAATGAGGGCAAATATTGGTCCTACTAATGTCAGATTCTAATAATTATATAAGGTTACCATGAAAAGTAGGCCTACCTTTACAGTAAAAGCTTAGCTTCTCCCTGCCCTCTCCAACCACCTACCTAACCTCCAGGCCCTGATGTTGGCTCCCCCAGGCCAACCCCCCACAGGCCCTATTACCTGGCCACTGTGGCATCTAGGCACAGTCTGGGGCTCACTCCCCTTGCTTTAAGCCCTTCCTGCATCCAATATGGCTGCACTGGCAGCTAGGCACCGGCTGGGGCTCCCCTTTGAGCATGTTTTGAGCATGCTCAAAGCGGGAGATTTAAAACTCCTAGGCTGGGGCTACTTTCCTCTGGCTTTCTTCCACAAGCCACACTTTTTCATTCAAAAGCCGCATGCGGGTCCTGAGCCACTGCTTGGCCACACCTGGACTAGACAATAAAAACAGTTTAAGGCAAAGCAATCAATAACAAAAACAATACTGCTCTGTTGATTTACAAGTTTGGCCTTTAAAAATTAATTACATAGTTATTATTTGTTTTATTAAACATCAGATTGATTAATAAATCAGGTCACCATCCAAGTCAAGGCACTGAACATATGGCATTTAAGCTGCAGAAGAAACTAGTTAGGGTCTTCTGTCTGAACACTATAGCCTGAAATTCTGTACCTGAGTAATTCTTTTTGTCATTTTTACATTTGTTCTTAGAATGATCTGGGTTAAAAGTTTCCCATAAGATGTACTTAACTACAACTGTAATAGCAAGATTTTGAAAAAAATCTGTGGCATTCTATGTTTTTCGATATACTAAAATGTATCAACATGTTAATGTTTTATATTAAAAAGGAAATATTTATATGAACATCCAGTAGATGCATCTCTAATATTTAATAAAGTAGAACAGGTAAATGACAAAATAGAACAAGAGTGTGGTACAATAAATCTCTTCTAAGAACTGGTGTCAGAGAGACTTCTTAAGAAATACTTAGTTTCATTTCAGGAAGTGGTTAAGTTAGAACAGTTTGCCTTAGAGACTGGCTTTCATCAGTGACAAATGCAACCAAAGCTTTCAATTCTAATGGCAGTATTGACATTTGACATGCTTTCTCAGGAGACAGAATAGCATTCCAGCTGCTGTCCCAGTAGCCTGGGCATAATTAATTTGATTTTCATATGTAGACAATATCCAATTTGTGTTAGTTCATATTTGATGTCTCTTAGGACTGATTTGTGTGTTATAATTTATGGCTTTGAAACTAACTTTAAACAGTCATCTTCTTGGGTAATGAAGTCAGAAAACATGTTAGTTACTGTACATCCAAATATTTGTTCCTGTTGCAGTGTGGTTGCCCTGCTCTGGGCCGTGTAGGGTTAAAAGGGCCTGACAGTGGCAACCAATAGGCTGCTAGGAGCTGGGAGTTAATCAGGGGGCAGGCTGCCAGTATGAAAGGGAGTAGCTGGGTTCACAGTTCACTCTGCCTTGGGAGCTGGTGGCAGAAGGCCTGAGCTAGCTGGCTGCAGTAGCTAGCACCCTGGAGAGCTCCTTGTGCAGCACATGGAGCTGACCAGAGGCTGGGGCCTCAAAGCAGCAGACAGGCAGATGGCAGCAGAGGCTGTGGCAGTGGCCTGGATGTGACGAGCCAAGGAGTGGACAGAGGCTGGATTCTGGCATGCTGACAGGCTGCACATGACTGGTGTGTCAGGAGACTTGCTGGCCATTGATTGTTTTAATTAGTGGCCAGGACTTGGGTGAGCTGTACTGTACCTTGGAAGGGATAGACACAGAGGACTTAGTTGGAAGGCTAAAATTCCTGAAGTGGGCTAAGAAGCAGAGTTTGGCATGTGAGAGGTGAGGCAGAGACCACTTGATGGCAGACCCTATTTGAGCAATTCTACCTAACACTGCCAGGAGGCACCAATCTGGTGGATTCCATGTTGCAAATGCCCACAGTGCCCCTCGTATCATTACTTTTAGCACTTTGTTCTGATAATCCACTACATAGGGCACCACACACATGTACCAACCTCCCCCCATATATCTCTTACCAGGCTTCCCCCCAGGGCTGGATTAACTGGCCTGGGAACTCAAGCTTAAGCACCTAAAGCCCCTGTGATATCAAGGCCCTACTTCCCCCTGCTCCATACACACACAATTCAAAAATAGCTAAGCATATTTGTCATTACAGGGTATATGAGCAACAGTCTGTTTTTTTGGTTTTACAGAACCACATACATAAAATTTTGCAAATTTGATGTAGTTTCACTTCAGATTTCAAACACCAGAGTTTCAGGATTTCATATAAGAGGTTTAATCATTTCAATTGTTCCTTCAGTAACCCTTTTACTCCAGCTTTCTCCTTCCTCTTCATGTATTCCTGTATGATGAGTCTACTGGCAGTCTTACAAAATGCTAGCATTCTTTTGTATATCATTAGAAGAACTATGTACTACACCCACCAACCAATATTCTGTCCCCTTATTTTCATCTTTTAGTTCACAAAACTTCTTCCCCTTTATATGTTATTCCAGAGGAAGCTTGTATCAGGAGGCTCATGACTAATGATACAAATCATTGCTAACATCTTCTATTTCCAGTATGTACTGAAGCTAAACCTTATTTCTGTGCTGCAGAAATGTTGTTGATAAGTCTATTTTAATCTGTCTAGAAGTATCAGAGATTATGAATTATATACTATTGACTGAGTCTCTATTGGAAAACTCATAACCAAAGAAAATCCCTTATTATTCTATCTGCAAAAACTGTTTGAATTGCTCAAGTCACCAAGAAAGCTATTCAATACTACTACTACTACTACTACTACTAATAATAATAATAATAATAATAATAATGGGTAGACATTTTTATACGTAGCAAGACACTTTGGGGAGGATCTCTACTTTCTAAAGACAAAAACTGTAGACTGATTTACTTCTCAGTTCTCAAAATTTATTTAAACAACATGATGTGGAGAGACAAAGGCTTATGCAATAAAAAGCATCATGGCTGTCTCCTGACTTGCCTTTCACTCCCATCTGAAGACCTGAAATATTTTGCATTATTAATGTTCTTTTCTGATAATAGATTTTTCCATGTTCCAGGTTTTTCATTTTTACTGTGATGTTCCATAGACATATCTTCATATGGAGCCTAAGCTTGCAAGCCTTGTTCATGTGTAGAGCCCTGCATGGATACAAAAACATGGATCCATATCTGATCTGCATCTGCAAGAAATGGTCCATGGATATCCGTGTCGTATCCGCGGATACAGATATAATGCAGATATCCACAGATATCTGCATATTTGTAGGGCTCTAGCTCTGTGAAGATAAAAATATGTGGACCTGTATCCAATCTGCATTGGCAAGAAATGGTCTTCAGATATCTGCGTTGTATCTGTGGATATGGATATAATGTAAATATCTGTGGATATATGCATATTTGCAGGCATCTGTTCACATGGACTTCAGTCAGACTATTCCTAGGGCTAAGGAATGCAGTATTAGACCAATGGTGTTCTTAGCTTTTTCAGTTCCTGTAGAGTCTGAGTTTAATCTCCACTTAGAAAAATTGACAATACTATTGCTACTTTCCCTTCAGGCCAGATAACCTCAAGGCCTGTCAGTTCTCTTTGCTCTACAATGCAATTGCTAAAAATCTGCATCCCCATTCACACACAAAATGACAAACTCTTCACTGAAATTTAGACTTTAAACACTGTCAAGCTTTCCAAAACCCTACAAAAGTCATTGTTCTATTCACCCGCTCTTTTTCCAATATGCTCTTACTTCCTACTAATGCTCTTCCTATTTCTTCTACTCCTTTCCTCCCAATCTTCTTCCTTTACTGACCCCTTCCTCTCCCCACATTCCCAGCTTCACGCTTTCTTTCACACTGTGTCCTGCTCTTGGAATGGCATCCCACTTCTTGTATTAGAAGCACACTTTTTATAGCTAAGATTAGTAAGACTTCAAATTTGTTTTGAAGTTCAACATTCCTTAATTCTAACTTTGTCCTTTTCATATAGTATCTTGTCATGGAGGAATCAGATATTGACATTCAACAAAAATAAAAACACAAGGAGGGAAGCAATCTATTTTCAAGTTCTCTCCTCTTCGTCATTGATACAGTGACCTTTAGAAAGCCTTGTTTCCAGTAAGCTCTGTCAGCATTTAAGAGAAGAAGTGATCTTGTTTTCTCTCTACATAAAACAAAACAAAACAAAAAAACCTTCCTCTTAAGTTCAGAAAGCACTGATGCGCCACCTTGGGGTTGCACTGCAATTTCCCATTCTTATTAAAAGACCCCTTCATTCTCTCTAAAGTATTCAGATCTTTTTATGAAAAATTATCTGATGTTCCCCAAATATTAATACAGCTCTAGATACTAAGAAAGAGGCCTGAAGAAAAGAATAAAGCAAACATTATATCAGTACACATACACATGACAGTAGTATATAAAAGGGCTTTCACACACTGCAAATCATAATACAGTTTTGTTTATCTGACTTATTTTGAAATGAAATGTCCTTCAGAACTATTAGGAAATCTATGGATGGCTGTGACAGGGCTTGGAACATTGGTCATTTCTTTCACCTTACTTTCTCACCTAAATCTGCACTAATACTAATTTGCTGGAATTAGATGCTCATTCCATGTCATCACAGAAGCTACCATTACATTCAGATTAGAAATGCGGATGCTGATTCATGACCTGAGCATTACTGGAAAAAATTACAACACAAGTATTTTGTCCCATCCTCAGTTTTACCCCAAACAAAACTTTTTTGAAAATTTAAAAGGTTCAATATTCTCCCTGCAATTGCTTCAGTGTGGGTCAGACCCATGGTTACCAGGCAAGGGATGTTGTCATCTCATTTCCCAATTCAATCCCTTCTATGAGGCATATTTTATCAGCGTAAACATTCTGCTAGGTGATACAGGCAGCCACAAGGGATGGGTTTAAGATCTAGGGGCTCCTTTTAATAGTAGAAAATAGAACCAACTCAAGGACACAGCCAGTAATCTGAGAAAACTAACCACCATCTCTGAGACTTCTAAGAGGCAATACTTCTCCACTCACAAGCACTGAGTCTGTGTATGACAAAAGAAAACTTTTATTAACTAAAGAAAACGCAACATTGTTTTTGGGAAAACACTGCAAGAATAACTTGAAAGTACGCTACTAAGTAAAACACGAGTCCCAGAGTACCCTGGGCAATGTCGTTTGCTTCTGTTTCCCATCTTGAATATGCAAGTCCAATGAATGAAAATGCCACTTTGTTTTTCCCTCACTTGTAGTCGACTCATGGTATCTTGTCCAAGCTCAGCAACATTCCCAGAGTCCAGGGTGCCTTTGGGTGCATTTTGCCAGCTCTCAAAGGACGAGGGTGGTTGAGTGATGCCTCTATCTCTGCTCATCAATGGTACTGTGATCTCTGTTGCTCTTTGTCACTGCTGCTGTCACTTCCATCATCACTGCTGTTGCCACTGGTCACAGGGTCTCCATCACTGCTGCATCCCATTAAGATTCCTGCGTCCTGAGGGTTCTACCACTTAACCCAGTTCTCGGTGATTTCTGCTCTTTAGGGATTTCACTAGGTGGGGAACCTCTATGTTGCTGCTTCTTTTGAATTATCTTTTCACCACAATACTTTTTCTGAATCAGATCTGAGGTTCAATCCTTCATTAGAGAATTCAGAGAGCTTAGTTCTGGGATCAGGCCCCTCAATTAAGTCTAGTCAGCTCTGTCTGGTGTGGGATGGTCAAATGGCTTCTGGGATTAAGCAGACCACAAACGCAAGGTAGGGATGGCCGACTGGCTCTCCTCTGACTTTCACTTAGATTTGGCATCACTAGTTCCAGCTTAGTAAGTGAGAGTCCCACCTTGGGTGGCCTTCTCAAACTCAGCATGCTCAGTAGAGATCTGCTGTGCTTCATTCACAGAGTAAGGGTAAGAACATTTCATTACCCCATATTCAATTAAAAAAAAAAGATTCTGTACCCAAAACAGTGAAAACTGATAATTTTTTCAAGCAGCTCTCTTTGCTAATCTGATCTAGGCAGAGTAACTATGTCTGCCAATACAATCTGCTCCTGACATCTTGCCTGCAGTTCATCACTAGATGCCAAGGGAGAGCTCTTTCAGATCCTGCATACAGCAATACAATCTCAACCTTCAGAAAGGCCCCCAAAGTAAGACAATTCTCAAAGACCCCAAAGTAAGATAGGTTAAAATGCATCAGTTCTCCAGCACGCCACTGCTGGGGCAATCTTCAGGCCACCCCCCCCCCCAAGTCAACAATCCTCTTCTTCAATTCTTGTCCTTACACACCTCTTGTAATTCTCCACACTTCTTGTAACTTGTCTCCCACAGCCTGCAACTCAGGTCTTCTATCATATGGCTGCCCAAAGTGCTCCACTCCCCAGACTCCTTTACCTACAAGTCCTACCCTTGCTGAGTAGCTCCTTAAGGGAGCCCCACTCCAGGAACAACCCTCTTGATACTAGGTCTGGTCTGTCCTCATTGTGCTGGTTCTTCCTCTTTACCTAGGAGCCTTTGTACAAGCCTTTCACTCAGTAGGATTTGTCTACTCTGTCCAGTTCTCTGTAATAAACAGGTCTCAACAACTGGTCTCTCAGGTCTAAGGTAGCTCTCTCTAGCCTGTTCACATTAGCTTCCCACCACTTCTTCCTGTTTCCCTTTCTCAGTCACAGCCTGGGTGTTACGTATGCAAGCTGCACTCTGTTAGAGCCATGTGGAGATGACTAACTAATCACAGATCAACTGGTCTTATTCCCTTTTAAAAGCACCAGTCACCATATGACACCATCAAACAGAATGGCTGGTGGCTCTTAAAATAATCTCATATTCACTCCAATGTACTGTAAGCATATTCCACAAATAGCCTAAACAGCAGTGTTTTCTGCAGTTAAGGAAAATAATGTGCTCTGTGTGCTTGATATATTAAACATCTGCAGCTTTATTGGCAAATCAAATTTCTTCAAAGACAGGAAAACATGCATTCATCATTAAAGCACTGTATGGGAACAAATCTTTGACTCTGATCCAAAGCCCATGGAAGTCAATTTGAGTTTTACCCTGACTTCCATAAACTTTGGCTAAAGCCATTGCATAGCAAGTTTGAAGTTTGCTGAAAAAAATTCATCATGCCTTACAATATTTTCCTTGTGTTCAGTTTACTCAACAATGTCTCAATAGATTTTTTTTGCAAGGAAAACAAACCCCAGAAGACTGAATAATCCAGTCATCAAGACACTTCCAGTTAATGTGAGAAAGCCAGGCTCAGATCCCTGTTTTGCATAATTTAGAACAGAGATTTTTCAGCTGAGTCTCCAGCATCACTACCCAGCAAGTTATGGGCTATTCAAGCATGAGATGACAGTGTGTAGCTCTCTTGCTCCTCAATTAAATATTCCTGTAATACAATGTATTTCCATGAAATGTTTCAATTTTAATGGGATGGAATTTTAGAAAGAAAAAATATTTTTCAAATTTTTCCAGTCAGCTCTAATGTTTTGGAAATGTTTATCATGCTAACTGTATTCTGTTCTATTTATATAAGGATTGGGCTTATGTTTGTGCCATGCTTGGCTTACCAAACCATTTTCCATCAGGGAATATTGCACATGCTTCAGAAGTCTGAAATGCAAACACGTCATAGTAGGAGCACCCTAACACCACCAAAGCAAGTGGTAAGGACCAAATGACTGAATCTACTGTATGCCTGAAGAAGTAAACACAGAACAGAATAAATCCAACTCGATAGTATCTTTGTTCATAATACCATATTTTTAATTAAGATTTACAATTGCATGGCAATACTGATCAGCTGGACAAAGTAGCTAGACATGATGGAAAATTTCTCATACAGAATAAGAATAACACTCTGAAAAATTACATGGGGCTGAGAATGAATTTTCAAACTCAGAACAGAAAAGACTAAATTGGAGAGCTCTATGTAATATTCTCTCAATATATTTCTAATTAACACAGGACAACTTTTCAATTGACTCTTCTAAGTGATTTATACTTTATGAACCAGTTCCTGAGGTCTTTTATATCAGTGTAGCTCCATTGACTCTAGTGGAGCTACACTGATTTATAACAGCTGAAGACATATCCCTTTATTTTTAAAGAAGTAACTTAAGAAGTGCAATGAAGTAGGACTGTTTGCAAATCAAGTGGCAGTTATTCTGCTCTTGGTGCCATGAAAATATGTTAATATCTCTAATCTTGATGGTCCTCTTCTAAATCTTATTTTTTAGCTGCCTTCATGCATGATTTACTTCTGGATATGTATTAAAGGCTAATTATTGCCTAATTTTTATTCTAGGACAAAGTAGAAAAAAATCAAGATTTTTTTTCATTATGGTAGTGAAGAATAGAGTAATAATTGCCAAAAATCTTCTCCAAGTCCCAGTACAGGAGCAATTTGGGTAACACTGAAGTAAATTAGTAGAAGTCTCTTGACTTCAGTGAGAGTGAGATTGGGCCCTGAATAAGTAACTGGGCATGGTAGAGGAATGCTTTCACACATGAATGGAATTCTCTTCTTCCAGCACACTAAGGCTGTGTTCACACAGCCCTCTTATTTCGAAACAACAGAGGTTGTTTCGAAATAAGATTTAGGCTGTTCACACGACGCACGGTTGTTTCGAAACAAGTTAAACCCCATGTGGGGACGAAACAACATTGTTTCGAAATGATTGTTTCGAAACAACGCCATGCGAACATGTTATTTCGAAACAACAGTGACTTGTTTTGAAATAACTGTTGCCTGAATCTATTTCACTTTGAGCTTCTTTCCTGAATTCGAATTAACAAACTGTTAATTCAAATTAAGTTATTTCAAAATAATGTGTTATTTCGATACAAGTTGTTTCGAGACAACCATATCGAAATAACCCCCTGTGTGTGAACGCAGCCTAAGTACCAGTGGAACTGATTTGGCATCATAACTGAAGATTCAAAGCTGCCATAGTCATGAGACAGTTGTTTTATCCACAAGGCTCATTGTTGTGGCATCTGGTCTGTGTATTCATATAAGTGAAGAGCCATTGATCATACTCAAGTTCCTGCCTTGTCTTCCTTACACACAAAACACCGCTCTGATGCTACAGAATGAGATGCCTGCATTCTACCTTTCTTGCATGCTGGAACTGCACAGCTTCTACAACCTATTGGGATTTGCCTAACCATGATGGATAAATGGGGGAATTGCAGGGAAGGGACTTGCCCCTTCATTGCTACTCTTTTGTATAAACTGCAGTGCACTAAGTGACATGAGCATTTTGTATATATCGTGTGATGGCAACAGAGCCACCTTCTTGTTTCAAGGAGAAAAAACATGGCACATTCATGGTTGATGAGTTGTGTGCGTGTGTTTGTGTGTATATATCTATCTATCTATCTATCTATCTATCTATCTATCTATCTATCTATCTATATATATATATAGTGCGTGAGTATACATAACAGTAGCTTTCAACCAGTGTGCAGCAGCACACTGGTGTGCTGTAAAAACTGTCCAACTATGGCATGAAGTGTTGTACAAAGATAATGAAAATCAATGTAAAAAAAAATAAACACTGTTTCATCTTAAACAATATTCTATCCAAGCAAAATTACAACTTATAAAACTCATGAAAATTAGTCATCAAATTAAAAGCGAGGTATCTGTCCTAAAACCTGAACATTCTAAACGCAGGTGGCCAAATGGCAAAATTGAGATGATGTGTATTTTGTTCAAGTGGATTTGAAACATTTATGCCTTTGATCCTTCTTTAGCTTGTTAGATGCAATATATTACAAACTTCTCTAGCAAGACCATAACCATAGTAAATGTAAGAAATGTTGCCAAGATCCAAAGGGGCAGCAGTGTTAGTCAAGTGCAGAAAAACAAATGAACAATAAGTCCTGTGGCACTTTAAAGACTAGCAAATATATTTATAGCATGAGCTTTCTTCAAAGAAAATCCCACTTCCGGGATTTTCTCCCATGAAAGCTGATGCAATAAATATATTTGTTAGTCTTTAAGTGCCACAAGACTCCTTGTTTGTTTGTAAGAAATGTGACATTTATGAGCAGTCCATTTGGCTGAAAAAAGAGGATGTGCCATGGAATTGTTTGTCTCCTTGGGTGTGTTCATACAGGCTTCTTATTTCGAAACAACAGAGGTTGTTTAGAAATAAGAAACAGCATGTCCATACGACGTAGTCCCATTTCGAAACAAGGGGTTCCCTTGTTTTGAAATGGGAGCTGTGTTTCGAAATGGCTTAAACCTCCTTCTGTTTTGAAACAAGGTTGTTTCAAAACCAGTGGTTTCGAAACAACCCCATGGGGGTCATGTTGTTTCGGAACAAACTGTTCCGAAACAGCATTTGACCTTCGTCCCAGGGTGCTTAGCACCCTGGGTGCTAAGGGGTGTCCCCTGGTCAGCAGAGGGGGACTGCAGAGCCCCACAGGGTGAGCCGCAGCTGGCAGGCAGGCTCACGTCTGCAGGGGACTGCACACCCCCGCAGGGTGAAGCGTAGCCGTGTGCCTCATCCCGCCAGCTTTTTGCTGACAGGGTGAGGTGCCCAGCTCCGCTTCACCCTGCGGGGGTCTGCAGTCCCCTGTAGACCTTGGTGGGGTAAAGTGCCCGGCTCCGCTTCACCCCGCGGGGGTCTGCAGTCCCCCCAAAGCAAAATAGCACACCCACACTGTGGACATGCTATTTCATTTCCCTTATTTCGAAGACACTTTTTTATGTTTTGAAATAAGGTGTTTTGAAATAACATGTTATTTCAAAACGGCTTGTTTTGAAATGGCTTGTTTCAAAACAATCACCTTGTGTGTGAACATAGCCCTTGAAGTGTTCTGTATTACTGAAAAGGTTGGGAACCATTGGGTGTATGTGTATATACATACATACGCACACAAATACACACACCAATGGTTCCCAACCTTTTCAGTATCTATCTATCTATCTATCTATCTATCTATCTAAAATCGTGTGTGTGTGTGAGAGAGAGAAAGAGAGAGACAGAGAGAGAGAAGTGTATATACATAGCAAGTGAAACAGGAAATGCAAGGGAATGGTTAATTTTCTTCTAGCAAATTATTCCCTACTATACTGCATACATATTATATATAATTCCTGCTTTTCTTGATAGATTTCATGTCATTTGTCTGTTTCATGCTAAATGTACTGCATACTTTGAGCAATGTTAACATTGCTATTAACAAGTTAACATTGCTATTAACTTTAACTTTTTGGGGTAGGTGGAGTATGTCTAACCTTTGTGCTCTGTTCTCAGTGTGATAGTTGAAAGCACATGTTCTATTAAAGTGTGAGGTCTGGAGAATGACAGCTCAAAAACCAATATTCATCTCCTTTCTTATTTCCCCTGTGGGAGGAACATGTTTTTTTTCCATTTCAATTAGTTTTCTATCTCCCTTATGTAATAAGATCAAGAAATTTCATGCTGTCTAAATTATTAGTGACAGCTGAACAGCATAAGAAAAACTGTGTAAAATTTGATATAACTGATTAATGAGATCCTTAAAAAATGGAAAAGACCCCTAATGGGTCAGTTCTCTTCCACTCCATTACTTTACAGAAAAGCAGATTTAATCATTTTAACCCTCCCTGATAGAAGATTATGTAGTCTATTCTTCATGTCAGTTTTACATCTCTTGATGGAGGCTTGTTCCATTGCCTTTTATAAGGTCACTGAAGTCAATAAAATACTCCCATAGACTTCAGTCAGCATTTATATCAAGTCTCCAACTCATAGGGCATGATTTCCCCTCCAGTTTGCACTGAAGATCTCTATTGCATATTCTCCATTTCCTCTTTGTAGAGAATTCCTGCTGTTCTGAATAGAATTCTGCAGAATGGAGATCAGAGGTATATGCTGCAAATAAAAATGCACACTGTGGATCAGAAAACAATACTATAACCATAAAGCTTTTCCTTAATATTAACCTAAGTTGTTCTCACTGCAGCTTAAGCCTTTGGAATTTTGTTCTGTCCTTGCAGGCTAATGAAAAAAATTGATCATTGTGCTTTTTATGTCATTACTTTTCAATTCTGTTCCGTAATGGGACATAAAATAAAGTTAGAGTGAAATAAAAATCACATTCCATCAAAAAGATATGATTTTCAGCATTGCCTGACATGATAATGTGTATGGCACAGTGGCATACACTACGGCATACATATGCAACTGCAATGTGGCATGCACAAGGACAGGTAATAGTGGTACACACAATTGCTTTGATAATAAAGTAACAGATACTTTTCTCTAATGTTTATTTTAACTCAGGAACATGCCTTGTTCACAAGCATCACCAATGGACAATGTCATTGAGACTATTTTTTATTGACATATCCCAGCACATTATTAGATCTTGTTAAAACAGTCAGGACCCCTACAAAAACTCAAAATTTGTTGTTTTTACTTCTGTGGTACTTATGTGCTAGAATTCTGTTCCTTTTTAAGACAGAATTACAGTATCTAATTAGCACCACAAATATTTCTTCCTGAGAGATCTTTTTCTTAGGTACTTTTTACCAGGAACTCCAAGTTTTTGAGCTGTGGTGTAGTGACTGATGCTTATTACAGGAATTGTAATAATTTCAGTGTTACGCTGTGCTCTGATCTGCATACTAAATCTGTCTGTAGCTTCTCATCTGAAGATATATCTAAATTGCAGGATTCTTTCAGAGACATGGAGTGTACATACCCTACTAAGGATGGGTATAAATAGCAATGTAGCTGTGAAGACATGGCTTAGGTACAGACATGCCTGAAGGGCACTTTACTTTCTCAAGTCATGCCTTTCCCTCTACACTGCAACTTTAGCAGTATTGTATCTTGTTGCGGTCCTTGTTCTCCCTCCAGGATAGATGCCAGCAGCACGAAAAAGCTCTGCCATCTCTCTGTTGCTGGCAAAGGCCCTAGCAGAGAGAAAATGCTCTGGCAGAGGGAATTCCCCACTGCCTCCTGCAGGCCAAAGCTTTTCCTCCCCTCAGCAAAAGGCTTCAGCAACAGAGAGTTGCAGAATGCTTTCCATGCCCTGTACAAAACTAGCGTGTATTGTAGATGTAGCCTTATACTTGATTAGTAAGCTGTTTGGTGCAAGAACCAACTTTTAATTGCCTAGCACCATTAAGTATAATAACTGCTTGGGGTCTTTAAGTGCTGCCACAATGTCAGTAGGAAGAATGATAGTGGGGAAAAATTGGAAAGCTCCTATGTGACTTAGAAACTGAAGTCATATTTGCAAAAGCAAATTAGTTTGACATATAAGACACCGATTATCCAACAAGTTCTTGGAATGTATTGGAGACAGTTTTTTTATGTCAGAAGATGGAGAAAACTACTAGAGGAGAGGCTTGTCTTGATTAGATTTTGAAAAAACAGAGGGAACTGGTTGAGAATTTGAAAATGGAAAGCAGATTAGGCTGAAAGTGATCATGAAATGGTAGAGTTGATGATTCTAAGGAACGATAGGAAAGATAGCAGCAAAATAAAGACAATGGATTTCAAGAAGGCAAACTACAGGAAACTTAGAAAGTTGGTAAGTAGAATGCCATGGAAACCCTGTCTAAGAGACAGTTGGTAGTTTTCCAGAAAGACATTAGTAAGAGCACAACAGTGAACTATTCCATTTGTTAGGATAAATAGGAAGTATGGCAAGAGACCACCCTGACTTAACCAGGAGATTTTCAATAATCAAAAATAAAGAGTTCTGCAAAAAGTAGAAACTAGGTCAAATTAAAAAGGATGAGTATAAGCAAATAACCCAATTATGGAGGGGAATAATTAGACAAGCCAAGACACAAACTGAAATCAAAATAGTTGAAGGCAAAAAGGGCAACAAGAAAATGTTCTTCAAATACATTTGAAACAAGAGGAAGACCAAGCACCACATAGGACCATTACTCAATAAAGAGGGAAAAACAATAATCGAAAACAAACATTTATTTCATGAATTTTTGTGGGAGAAATAAATTTGTTAGTCTTTAGAAGTGTTTATTTTGCTGAAGTAGACTAATACGGCTATACCTTTAGAAAACATTGGTATGGCAGAGGCACTAAATGATTTCTTTCTTTTGGTTTTCACCAAGAAGGTTGGTGGGGATTCCCGGGGCTGTGCTCACCCCGGCCCTTGCAGCGGGGGGCTGAGCAGGGCGCCCCCAACTCTGCCACAGCGTTTCCGGGTAGCCCGGGGTTTAAAGCCCGTGGGGTGAGGTACATGGCACACTGGAAGGAAGAACCCCCCCGCCCCCAGCACCCTGGCCAGGGAGGGGATCAGGAACCTGGCCAGGGAGGGAGGATGCAAGGAGGGCGGGGGAAAGGAGCCCCAGTTGCCTGGCATCCCCCACTGCTTGCCGGGTGGCTGGGAAAGGGAGCCCCTGTCCCTGGCTCTCCCAGCAGCTGCTGGGTGCATGAGGAAAGGGAGTCCCATATGCCAGGCATCCCCCGCTACTTGCAGGGTGACAGGGAATCCCCCTGTGCCCGCATCCCCTGCCGCTTGCCAGGTAGTGGGGAATGGAGTCCCAGGTGCCTGGCGCACACTGCTGCTTGCCTCATGGCAGAAGAATGGAGTCCTACATGCCCAGCTCTCCTTGCAGCTGCCAGTAGTGCTGGAAGAAGAGATCCCAGCACACCTGGCTCCCCCACACTAGCTGGGCTGAAGGAGAAGGCATCCAGCACTCCCACTGCTAGCCAGGTGACGGGGAGAAAAATGGCTTTCCCTGTGCTTTTCCCTGTGCTGGGCTCAGGGTGCTGGAGCCTAGCAGGGGATTGGCTATGACAGTGACTATTTTGCACAGCCATCTTGCCACATTTCCCATGGTGCCCCCCTCCAATTCGAATTGGCAAGTCCAGTCCATGGACATGCAAATTTGAATAGGATTTTCTAGTGTGGCCCTGTCATTTTGAATTTACTGAATTTGAATTAATAATTATTAATTTGAATTGGCTAATTCAAATTCAGTAATTCAAATTAAAACTGTAAGTGTAGACATAGCCACACATACAAATAATCTATAGAAAGCAAATCCTTGAAGCTCCTGTAGTTTTCAGGGTAGTCCCACTCCTCTTGTATGCAGCCAGCAGCAGCAGCAGCACCTGGGTGGGTCTCAGTCCTTTGTTCAGTCCCAGGACAATAGTTTCAGAGGAGGGTATTGGCTGTAGACAGACTGAAGACTAAAGACCAAAGACAAAACGGAGATTGAGCCACAGTCTTTTATCACCTTCGGCTGCCTCATGTTCTCAGAGTCCCTGCCAAATCAAAATGGAATTGAGTCGCCTGGGTAGCTGGCCAAATAGGTTTCTTTTTGGGACCACTGCAGCTGGGAGCTCATAATGGGCAATTAGGATTATAATAGTTCTCCTTCAAGCGCTGCTCACATCATTCAGTTATAGGCATCTATGTGCCGCAGCGCATGGTAGCTCAGAAAGTCTTCAGCCTTAGCCTGTCAGGTCAGGGCACATGGCCAACACCCCCTCTCCACCGCAACCACGGCTATATAGGTAACCATAACCCTGACCCTCACAGTTCCTTTTTCCTCCCTCAACAACAGTTGCGGATCAGCCAAGAAACTTGAGCAAGCAAGTGCCTGTCTTCTAACGCGAAATTCAAGATGCCTGGTTTTAAACCATGCTTGGGACGCTGTAAAGCTTTTGCTCTCGACAATCCACACGATAAATGTCTCGCATGCCTAGGTGAGTCCCACCTCACCAAAAGCTGCCTTATCTGCCAGTCCTTCAAAAGGAGGACTCACAAAGATAGAGAGCTGTACCTCTGATCCCTTCCTGATGCCACTCCAGCCGTGAGTGCTCCGCCGGCGCACCGATTGGTCCAGGCACCGGAGCACCGGGACCACCCCTTGGCACCAAGCTCAAAGTCTCGGTCAACACCCTTGTCGGTACCATCAGGGTGCCAAACACCTCAGTCACCGAACCAACCCGATGACAAACCAAAAGCGGCACCATCAATGGCACCATCGACGCCACAGGCCCCACGAAGGTGCAGGCGCGGTCCCGGGAGCTGGTTCAGGTACCACAGAAGAACCCCAGATTGACGCCGACCAAGGTACCAGGAACCCAGTTGGCACAGGAATCGGTACCACCCACTAACCCGGTACCACCCAGCCCACTGCCGGTACCACAATCCGGCACTGAGGGCCGCCCCCCAGCCTCCTCTCCACGCTCCTCCTGGGATCCATCAGTACTGTGCTCCCAGGGTTTGGTGGCCCCATCACACGGCATGGCGTCGGCTTCACCTCCAGCCTCTGTCCACTCTTCTCCCTCATCCAAAATGGTACTGGGGTTGGAGAACACTTAGAGTGCTGCAAGTGCTACCCCTTGCCCAAACCATGACGGAAGAAGGGATTGTCAGGACCGTCTGGGCCAGGGGAGCCTTCCCTTTTCAGTACCGCACAGACTCCACAACCTGGTCGAGGCCGTTCTCCTCCGCGCTGCCTTGAGGTGGGAGCATCTTTTAACACCTGGTCGCATAACTGGCTGGACATGGCAGCCAACAATATCTCAACTTCATGGCACCATTCGGTCCAAGTTCCCTTGAAGACCTTGGGTTTGGATTTCTCGGACAATGAGCCTGACCAAGACTCCACATATCGCAGTAGATCGCGGGCTCACTCTTTCTGCTCACCAGATAAGCATACCTTTGAGAGACCTACTGACTGTAACAAGGACTCTCACACCCACAAGGATTTGCTCCGCCACATTGCAGCAAACCTGAAGCGGGAGCTAGGGGTTGTCCAAGAGGAAACCAACCTGTTCTTTGACATCAGGCATAGGGCTCCATCTGCCAACACGTCTGTCCCTCTCCACGAAGGGGTATACAGCATTGTCAAGGCCTGTTGGCAAACCCCATCCTCAATTCCACCAGAATCAAGAGTTGTGGACTGGAAGTACCATGTCCTTCAGGACAAGTTCTTTCTTTTCCAGCACCCCGCTCCAGGGTCGCTGATTGTTGATGCTGTGAACCAAAAAGAAAGACAGGGCCAACATGGTTCCTCCCCCAAAAATAAGGAGGCAAGAAAACTTGACCTGTTGGGCAGGAAGGTTTACTCTACAGCAGCCTTACAGCTGCACATAGCGAACCACTCAGCCCTCTGGAATGCAATGCAAGGCTTTCGTGGCATCATCCCTAAGGATCGCCTTAGGGACTTTGACACAATGCTCAAAGAAGGAGAAATGGCATCCTGGGATGCTCTGATGGCTATCTGGGATGCCATAGACACAGCCGCTCGTATGATGGTGTTGGCTGTAGTAGTGCACTTCTCAGCCTGGCTCCAGGGCTTGGGCTGCCGCCGCAGCTGCAACTTACTATTCAGGACCTGCCATTTGAAGGCTCTGACCTCTTTGCTGAGTCCATGGACATGAAACTCCGTGGCATGAAGGACTCAAGAGCCAAGTTCCACTCGTTGGGGATTTACACCCCACAACCTAACAGACACTCTCTAAAACCCCATCAACTCCTACAAAAGTAACTTCAAGAGTTGCATAGAGACTGCAGAGTCCATTTCTGAGGTCCCTCCAATTTCCCCAGCGCCATCTTGGGGGCACGGAAAAGGACAAGGTCCATTTGAACAAGTCTGAGAAGTCCCATGTCCCACAATCAGGCAGGGATGGGCAGCCCTCCGAATGATCATTAGGAAAGAAACAGCGTTTTTGACAATTACAGTTTGAGCAGCGAACCCACAACCCGACCCATCCCCAACTGCTTACACCACTTCATCCACTACTGGGCAAACATCACACTCAACCAGTGAGTCCTCGAGACAGTCACAGAGGGGTATTGTATTTAATTCCTTTCAATTCCTCAGGACAGAAAACAACCCCCTCATCCAACTCTTGGAAAATGAGAACTGCTCCACCTCCTCAAGATTGAATGCCAGAAACTCCTCTCCCTTGAAGCCATAGAAAAGGTTCCCAAGAAGGAGTGGGAAAAGGGGTTTTACTCCTGATACTTCTTGGTCCCAAAACCCAACAGGGACCTTCGACCCATTTTAGATCTCAGAGCCTTAAACAAGCACATAAGGAAAATAAAGTTCCTCATGGTTTCCCTATCTCAGATCCTCTCATCTCTGTCTCCCAGGGATTCGTTCACGGCCCTCGATCTAAAAGACACCTATTTCCACATAGCCATACAGCCCCACCACAGGCAGTTCCTAAGATTCATGGTGAAAAATGACCATTTCCAGTTCACCTCTCTCCCCTTCGGGTTTTCCCTGGCCCCCACTGGTGTACTTGCACAGACAGGGCATAAGAATTTACCCCTGGCTAGATGACTGGTTAATAGTTGGAAAACCAAGTTCCCAAGTAGAGCTCCATGTCAGAGCAGTAGTGAGGCTCTGCAACTATCTGGGCCTCCACATAAACCAAGGAAAGTCAAAACTCTGCCCATCTCAGAACATAGAGTTCATAGGGGCACGCCTAGATGCCTTCAAGGGGTCGGCATTCCTACCCCTATCCAGATTTCAGTTGATCTATACTATCATTATGGAGCTGCAGACATCCCACATGACCACATCTTGCCAGTGCCTGCAGCTCCTTGGCCACATGGCAGCCTCTACCTCAGTCATCTAGATGGCACACCTGAGAATGAGGCCTTTCCAGATCTGTGTCTCCATGGTGTTCCATATATGGAGGGACTCCTTAAATAAGGTACTGTCTGTTACCCAGGACACTCTGGGGACACTTCAGATTTGGAGGGATCACCTTTTCACCATGGGGGGGGGCATCTAGGCCCTCAGTGACCTTAATAACAGATGCCTCAGGCCCTCAGTGACCTTAATAACAGATGCCTCAAACTCAGGGTGGGGGGCCCATCTTTGGGAGGCTCTCCACTCAGGGACTCTGGTCCCACATAGATAGCCCTCTCCACATAAACATGAGGGGACTATAGGCCATCAGACTAGCTTGTTTGACCTTTCAGGACAAGTTACAGGGCAGGTCAGTCCAGATTCTCACAGGCAACACCACAGCCATGTTCTATACAAACCAGAAAGAGGGGGGTCCACTCCCCACCATTTTGAAAAGAGGCGTGCAAACTCTGGGAGCTGGCCTTACAACACAACTTCACCTCAGTGGCCTCACACCTACCGGGGGTGAACAACGGGCTAGAGGACTCGCTAAGCAGAAAGCCCCTAGCGAACCACGAATGGTCCCTCCACGAGAGGGTGTTCTCCCTGCTGATAGACAAATGGGGTCCTCCCCAGATAGAGTTGTTTGCAACATGGTGGAATTGCAAGTGTCCTCAGTTCTGCTCCCTCAGGGGAGAGGAGGAGAGGTCTCTCAGTGACACCTTCCTCATCAGCTGGTCAAGGCCCCCGATGTATGCCTTTCCACTGGTTCCCCTGATACAGAGGGTTCTTTTGAAAATCAACAGGGACAGAGCAAACATAATACTGATAGCTCTGGACTGGCCCAGACAACATTGATTCCCACTCCTGCAAGACCCATCCATAGAGATGGCACTCCACCTCCCACAGTAGGCAGACATCCTGATACAGAACTCGGGGTGCCTTTGGCACCCAGATCCAGACTGCCTACACCTGATGGCCTGGATGCTCTCTGGCTCAGTGAGCAGGAGAAGCTCTGCTCAGACAGGGTTAAGAAGGTCCTGGTTGGTAGCCGAAGACCATCTACCAGGTCCACGTACACAGCCAAACAGAAGCATTTCTCCATTTGGGCATAGGACAAAGGTGTAGACCCTATATCAGCTCTGATACACATGATCCTTGACTATCTGTTAGACCTCAGACAAAAAGGCCTCTCTACTTCCTCACTGAAAGTCCCTTTAGTGGCAATCTCTGCTCTTCACAAGGGTGTGGATGGACAATCAGTCTTCTCCCATCCCACTTCTGTCAGATTCCTGAAGGAGGTGGACAGACTTTTTCCCCAACCCCATAAGCCCACCCCACCTTGGGACCTGAATGTCGTGCTCCGGGCAATGACAGAGCTGCCCTATGAACTCTTGGACTCAGCCACCCTCCTGGTCCTATCCTGGAAGGTGGCCTTTTTAGTAGAAATCACCTCTACCAGAAGGGTTTTGGAGTTCAAAGCCGTTTCTTCGGAACCCCCATATACGAGGTTTTATGTCATCACCCATCCTTCCTCCCTAAGGTGGCCACCCCCTTCCACCTTAACCAAGAAATTTGCTTGCCAGTTTTTTACCCAGACCCCCAGGTTATGCAGAACCAGAGGAGGTGGCATATACTGGATGTGAAGAGAGCGCTCCTGACTTACATCAAGCACACCCAACCATTCTGCAAGACCCCCCAGCTGTTTGTGGCAGTTGCCAAACGAAAGAGTGGTTTACCAGTATCCTCTCAATGTATCTCCAAATGGATTGTGAACTGCATTAAAGACTGCTACGGAAGGTCGAACACGCCCCTTCCTGGGACTGTTAGAGCCCACTCTACCAGGGCCCAAGTGTCCTCAACTGCATTCCTTGCCAAGGTCCTCATCCAAGAGATCTGTAGGGCCACTACATAGTCATCAATACACACCTTCTCGATGCATTACACCATCGCCCAACAGGCTAGAGATGATGTCGCTCTGGACATAGCTGTACTCAGTACAAGTAGACTGTAACTCCTCCCACCATCCATGGGTACAGCTAGCAGTCACCTGTAACTGAATGATGTGAGCAGCGCTCAAAGGAGAATGATGGTTACTTACCAGTAACCGTTCTTCTTCAAGATGGGCTGCTCACATACATTCAGGGCCCTCCCTCTGTCCCCGCTAGGAGAGTTGGCGAAAGTATATTGGACTGGGATGGTCAGGGTCATGGTCACGCATGTAGCCGTGGTCGCGGTGCAGAGGGGGCATTGGCCAAGTGCCCTGACATGACAGGCTAAGTCTGAAGACTTTCCTAGCTACCGTGCACTGCAGCATGTAGACACCTGTAACTGAATGTATGTGAGCAGCCCATCTCAAAGAAGAACGGTTATTGGTAAGTACCCCACCGTTTTGCAGATGCACCCAGCCAAGGATTGCTTGGAGTCAAATAACGGAGTACAAATAAAGCAAATTCATTTCTAATTTCTAATACAGACATGATACATAAATATAAAACATATAATCACCCTTAGCAGATTATAGCCTTTCTGCTGATACCAAACATGGGATATCACATATGGCTTATTAAAAATATGAAATATTAATATGGAAAATAGCCATAAACGATCCCCTAGACCCAGCCAGCGTCACACATTAATGCATACAGTACTCCGCTTAGGATGAGCTCTCAGTCAGCAAATGCTGTGCTTCTACAAAAGCACAGTTTTCTCATTAGGCATCAATAGAAGCAGGAAAGAATGAAAAATGGCGAGGGGAGGGAGAATGGGAAAAAATGGAATCTCCTGGGAGCCTTGATCTGTGTATAGAATTCCTATTAAAATCTTGTTGAATACAAATAATTATTACCCTGCTCATGCGACTATACAGCAATTTAATAACTTTTTTGAGCACATAGTAGTGAGACGATTGCATCCCTAATGCATTCTCAACCCAAGTTCCATTGTCGATGTAAAGTAACCACAGTAAAGGCAACTACATATTTTTGGAATAGGGTGAGCTGTGGTGTGAAATAATATATTTAGGTCCTGAATCTGTTCCACGTGAAGTTAACGGGCTATGATTTCTAACCCATTCATACCTAGATGTATGCTGGAAATCCCTTGTATCTTTTTAGCAGACTAGAAGAACAGAACATGATATACGATCCTTCACAGTTAATGTAGTTTATACAGACCAGTAATGAGAAACTGTACTATACATCTAATATGCTATTCTGAATCTGTATAATTTTGAGAGATTACTGGTTAAGGCCATAACTGGCATATCCCTCATTAATGGCAAATTCTTATTTATGCATGTATTTCTAAAATATAATCTATATCTTCAGCACTTATTTCTAAAATACGATCTCTGTAAAAGATAGGTTGTAGTTTAGACAGGAATCAGTTCAGAGAAGTCCTATTGCCTATGTTATACAGGTCAGAACAGATGATCACAGTGGCCCCTTCTGGTTTTATAATCTATGGGTATGTTCACACAGGGCTTTTATTTCGAAACACCATTGGTTGTTTCAAAATAAAAGGCCCTATGTCCAAACAATGTTTTCTTGTTTTGAAAGGAGGGAGCTCCTCGTTTCGAAACAAGAGCCCTCCTTTCAAAATAGCTTAAACCCACTTTGCTTTCGAAAGGAGGGTTATTTCGAAACCAGTGGTTTTGAAATAAGCCGTTTGGACATGCTATTTCGAAACAAAGAGTGTTTTGAAATAACAAGGACCTCCCTTTCAGGGTGCATAGCACCCTGGGGGGAAGGTCCCACCCCCCCTCAGCACCCTGGCCAGAGTGCTGAGTGGGGTGCAGCGGGTCAGAGGGTGCCCCAGCCGGCTTCCTCCCGCTTCCACTTGCTGGGAGCAGGGGGGGACTGGAGCCTCAGCACCCTTTGCCCCCTACCCCCTGCAAGGGGAAGGGGGGGAAGCCAGCTGGGGCTGGCCCTAAGCCTGGGGCACCCCATCCCCGGGCTTCCTCTGCCCCCCCCCGCCGCCCCTGCCCGGCGGGGGGGGGGCTCCCCCCCCCCCCCCCCCGCAGCTGCTGCTCAGCATGGAGGAAGCCCCCCTGAGGCCAGCAGCAGCCACAGGGGGGTGGAGGAAGCCCCCCTGCCCGAGGTCAGACCCACGGGGGGCCCCCGGAAGACACAGTGGGGGGGGCAGAGGAATCCTGGGGGCGGGGCTTCCCTGGCCCAGTACAGGGCCTCCCTCTCCCTCCCCTCTCCTCTTTCGAAATAGCATGTCACACTGGACATGCTATTTCGATTCCCTCCTTTTCACTTATTTCGAAAACACTTTTTTGTTATTTCAGAATAAGGTGTTTCAAAATAAGGCTTTATTTCGAAACAGCTTGTTCCAAAACAAGCACGTTGTGTGTGAACATAGCCTATGAATACAGTTAAAATCATATTATCCACCATGAATTTAGGCCTGTGCTCTAATCTGCTCTGTATTTATGGACTAGATCAGCAGTTAAAGAGTAAATTTGATTAGAAAATTGTCATAAAATCATGTTCAATTATTTTTATGCATGCCGGCCATATTTGCAAGTCTTAAATACAGAGTTGTGCATATCAAAGTATTCTCTATGATAGATGCCTGGGAAGACAGTTTTTGCAGTTATACCTCATCTCACTATAGTAGTTAATGTCAAGAACACACTGGGGTGATGCTGGCATTTTTCTCCTCTTTCTCTCTGGAATCATCTGTGAAACATGAAAAATGAGATTCTATGGGAAAGTTTGAAACAAGCAAGAGTTCTGACTACTAGACCACATTTTTTTATTGCGTGCTGTAAATGGTTACTGTACTCAATGTACACGTACCTAGTGCATGGAAATCTAATTTATTTCATAAATGACACTTCATTTAGTCCAATATATTACACATGAAGGTAAAATCAAGGGCATGGTGTAAGGTTTGATGTATTACTAGTTAAAAGAGAAAGAGCGCTCTTAAATAGGACCAAAGCAGCCAGACTCGATGATCTCATGAGGTCCCTTCCAGCCCTATGATTTGATTTGATTTTGATTTGAACAGGCATGTTAGGGCAGTCCTGGTGAGAAGGGAGTTGTGTGTTGTGGCTATGGTGTTATTATTTGTCTTTTATGTTGTGAACAATGATCATGTGATTAGGGTATTAGGCTAGGTCTTGGGGTATGTGGGTTCAATCCTGCTCACTATGAGTACTTCTAAATTGAAATGTAATCCCAGAGTCCATGAGACTCAAGCTCACTGGTTCAATGTTTATAAACCTGAGCTTGAACATGGGTTTAGAATTTCTGGACCTGGGTCTACACTACACTGTGCAGATCTGAGTCAAACCAGCCTATCCCAGGCTTCCTAGCATGCTCCCCAGTGGTATGCATTGAAATTGTTTGTTTGCAATGCCTTTAGAAAAACTACTGTCCATTCTGCAGCTGTAACAGAACTCTGGCTGCAAACTATAGCTCAGGTCCTAAGGTTCAATGGGCTCAGTAAGCACAACACCAGGAGACAAGGTTAAAGGTATAAAACCTAATAATTTTATTAAACGAGCAGACAAGAAAGAAAAGAAATAGGAAAGCACCAATGCTTATGCCCCTTCAGCAGACAGGAACTGCAGGTAAACACCTGCGAGCACAGAGCATGGAGAGAGATAACGCATGGCAGCGAACAGTAGTTGCTCCAACAATGAAGTTCCAACAATGGGGGGTTTAAACACTAGCTTTTATACACTATTTTCTACTAAGGGAAAAGATAACATGCACATCTGGTTGTTTTTCACACTTATTTAAGACCTTCTTTTGCCTCAGTCTTATCTTGTTGTGTAACAGAGCTTGCAAGTTATGTCTCCAATTTGGTGGGAACAAGGCAGAACCTTGACTAAAATTTTTGGCTCCAGCTCAGCTCAGGGTAAGCTTTTGGTCAGGGCTGATTAATGGTGACACCACCTGTTAACAGTTCCTCACTTAACAAATTCTTCCAGTGGGCCTTATAGCAACACTGAACAGGAAGTTGTTGCAGCCCACCAACCCATTGTGTGGATTGCTCTTTTGACCCTGCATGCTCCCAGCAACCAGAACCAACAATATGGAGGAGTGAACACTTCAAAAGATTGTCCTGCTTGGTCTTTTACTTGTGGTTCAGGAAGCAAGGAGTGTATACACAAGATTCTCATGAACATTTTGGCAATAAATTCTGATGTACAAAAGACACTTGTTGGAGGAGGAGGACAATAACATAAACATGGCAGACTTGAACTGGCTGATGTTGCTCACAACTCTCACCATAGTTGCTGGTATCATCTATGAATACCAGCACTACTAGAGCAGGGCTACAAGCACAGATTGGTAGGATCACATCATCATATGGCTAGTGAGTGTTCGCATGAAGAAAGCTTTATTTCTGGAACTTTGTGAGCAGCTTACCATGATCCTCCATGATGGTTGTTGGCACCCAGTAACACACACATCCCAGTTACTGACAGGAGTGAAGTCAAATTGCACAGACTGAGAAGCAGCTTTTAGGAATATTCTTTGCCCATAACCAATTTGATCAATATATTTATGAACAAACAATGGATGTTAAAATGGACCACAAGCCATTGATAGCATTACTTGGTGAAACCCTAAATGACCATGGCTGTGTTCTCACACAGCCGGTTATTTCGATATGGTTGTTTTGCAACAACCGTATATCGAAATAA
>ML681972.1:63802841-63825390 GCA_007922195.1 Podocnemis expansa | reverse complement strand
CAGCACCCTAGCGAGGGTGCTGAGGGGTGTCCCCTGGCCAGGGTGCTGAGGGGGCATGCATTGAACTGTTGTTTCTGAACATCTTGTTCCAAAACAACACGTTCGCACGGTGTTGTTTCGAAACAACCGTTGTGAAACAACGTTGTTTCGCCCACGGACTAGGTTTTATTTGTTTCAAAGCAACCGTGCGTCGTGTGAACAGCTGAAACCTTATTTTGAAACAACCTCTGTTTCGAAATAAGGAGGCTGTGTGAACACAGCCCCTGTCTTAAGGTTTCAAAGAAAGTGATAAAACTGGAAAAGTGTGATTTGGTTGTGACCTACATCCCCAGTGAATTACTGTGAATTCACTTTCTAGAGCAATGACTTGTACTATGAAAGCAGAGAAGATCTCAGAGATAGCGATGCAAGACTATGTAGATTTTACTATCCATATAGCGAACAACAAAATGAAAAAAATAAGAGGGGAAATGGCAAAAGATGATTTACTGGGGATCTTTAAAGAAGTGATGATTAAAGGGAAGCCTGAAGAAATAATGCTTGCTGTCCAAGTATAAGATCCTATTGGAACTGCAGGGATGAATTTAGTCTGATAGATGGGATGATTTTTCAAGGGCAGCAAGGTTGTAATACCAATGAGCCTGTGAAAAGAAATACTACAGGAGATCCATGAGGGTCATTTATGAATTCAGAAGTGCAAACAACAAGCACGTGAAGTGATGTATTAGCTGTAGATCAACCGCAATGTTATTAATGTGGTAGGAAACTGATTTTTGAGCTTGAAATTCAAACCATGCCAACAGCCAGAGCCACTGAGACCTTACTGAGTTCAACAAAGGCCTGATCAAAAAGGCACATATTTATTTACCTGGTAGTCAAAGGATTATCTAATAGTCACAGATTATTATTCTCTTGACCCAGAAATTTGCACATTGCGCAGTATTAGGAGTAAACCCATAAAAGCTGGCGTGAAGAAAATGTGCTTCAGATATGGAATTTAAGATGAAATCTTTAGCAAACATGGGCTCCAATTGTCCAGAACAGATTTTTAGGCAATTTGCCATAGATTGGGATTTTTATCACAAAACATCAAATCCAAATTATCCCCAATTGATTAGAACTGTGGAAAGGTCTATGAAGATGGTATAGATCCTTACGAACAAGATTTCTGACAGCGGGGATGATTTAGATAAAGCTTTATTGATTTACAGAAATAATCTCTGGAGAATAGCTTTTCCCTTGCTCAGATGGTAATAAGAAGAAGCAACAGATTAAATTTAGCCATTACTGATAACTTGCTGAAATTTCATGATAATGAAAACATACAGAAGATGAAAGAAAATCAGATGTGGAAACAGATTTATTATTTTGACAAAATGGCCTGTGATCACCCACCTCTTAACCCAGATGGTAGTGTGCCTGAGGAATTATATCTCTAGTACTTAGAGGTAAGGGGTAGCTTTAAAGAACAGCTACATCCTTATTTTTATGTGTCCAGCCAGACTAAGGGGACACATTTTGATTTAATCAAAGGAAGTAAAAAGTAATCCTGGAATGGTTGATGTAGACTCTCGCATTTACCAACCGGCCGATCAGTTATCAACAATAGACAAAGAAGAAACTGGGAGGAAAAAAAGAGCAACTCAAATTCTAATGAAAGTCTGATACTGAGAACATTGGAGAGATCAATTTTTTTTATATAAACTCAAAGATTTACTAATCTGCTGCAAAAAAATACATTTGAGTAAATTAATGGTAAGGAGTCCACTGGCAGACACTCTCCCTGTAAATAGCTGACGCATTGGCTATATAGATTGTAACTGATGGCAATGTGTAAATTGGGCTGAGAATTTAATGCAAACATTGTTAGAAAGTTTATGTATGGATGTAGATATATAGATATAAGCTAAGTATATTTTTAGAAGGAAAATGTAAAAATAAGATTGTGAAAGATTATAATTTAGAAAGGCTCCCTCATAAGGGACAGTATTAAGAATATAGAAATTTTGAAGCAAGGGGTGGAGTCCAAAAATCATCTATGTACAGCAGCTTACCATGAATGGAATCTGGGGGTTTGTTTGTTTGTTTGTTTGTTTGTTTGTTTTTGGGGTTTTTTTTAATAAAAGTTTTTTTTCTCATTAACTAGTTTGCTGTTTAACAAACCCAATGACTAAAACAAAGGGAGTTAACAGTACTCTGATCACTCTGGTGCTAACTGGCTACCCCAGACAGATGGCTGATTCAGAAATGAAGTGTAATTAGCTAATCAGGACAACATGATGGATGAACTAAAAAGGCACTTAGCCAATCAGCTCAAGACTGATAAGCAAGGAACAGGAAGTTCCAAGTGAGAGCAGTAAGACTGGCTGAGCATAGAGTCAGATAGATCACCAGGAACAGAGGCCAATTCTTCTCTTTGGCCATGGGCAAAAGGGCTGAAGGTACAAAAAACTTTGTGAATAGTAATGTTGTAGAAAACTGTAAGGCTATATCTACACTAGCAAATTAGTTCGGATTAAGCAAGCTTAGTCCAAACTAATTTGAACCCTGTCTATGCTTGGCTTTGCCTAGTTTGAACTAAACAATTTTTTAGTTTGAACTAAGCAAAGCATAGTTTGAACTAGTTAGTTTGGCTGGCTAGTCCAAACTAGCTGCTTACTTCAAACTAATTTGCATTTTTAGTTTGAATTAGGCCAATGGAGACACACTAGTTCGAGCTAAATAAGTTTGAACTAGCAGTTAGTTCAAAGTAAGTGCATTTTTTTTTTAGTTTGAACTAACTTTTAGTTTAAACTAGCTGTGCTTTTTTAGTTTGAATTAAAAAGTTAATTCAAACTAAAAAAAGCATGGCTAGTTTGAACTAAAAATTAGTTTGAACTAAAAAAACTGTGCTTAGTTTGAACAAACTTTCAAGCTACTTATTTCAGACTAACTAAGTCCAAACTAAGATTTTAGGTGAACACATAGCCTAAGTGTTGGTAGAGGGAACATATATAAACAGCACAGTGTGGATATTCAACTTGTGGATAGGAGTGTGGGTCTATAGTGCAGGAAGGCAGGAGAAGACTGTATCCTGCTTCAAACCCCAAGATCATTACAGTTATGACCACCATCAAGAAATCCCTTGTCAGGCACGAAACCAGAATCCGATTTTGGTAGATCTGTGGTGTGAGGCAAAACACTTAACATCTGTAAGACTAACTACCAGAAATGAATGTGTTCCAAGAAAGAACAGACAAGTTTACAATTTTGGGGATTCAATGGACTGGTGAGCAGTGCAGGGAGCCTATTATCTGTCTCAAAAGCCATGACTAGTAAGTTGACAATGAGAACCACACCACTGAGAACACCCACCATTCTCTCTCATTTACCAAGACTTTGACTAGTCCTTTACTGGTCACTGAGCCCCAGCAGTTCATGATAGCCTGGTCAGCTGGGACAGCAACTTTTGAATCCTCAAATCTAATACAGAAATGGGACGGGGCAAGAAATTGCTTGATTGAGCTATTGAATTAATTTTGGTGCACATGACCAGTCTCCCTGCTAACACCTGCTTTCATAGTGTCTGGTTTCACTTTTTGATTCAAGCCTTTTATGGCTATATCTTTTGTACTTCATTTGTGGATAATTTCTGGTGAATTCAGCTCTTTAGCTTGTGCTTTCACAGTGTCTCTTGTCCTATGTATATGTGGTGAGATTTTTCTGTCATTAAATCTCCTCTATGGAGCAGTTTCTCATTTCCATGTTGTATTTATTACTACAAGTGGATCTGTGTCTGACCAGAACCCTGTCAACTTTCCAATGTCCCAAGTCTGTCTGATTTTCCTTATATCTATGCCACATTGCTCTGTTGTATCATCAGAGTTTTGCATGGTTGTAAAAAGTGTCTCTCTCAAAGGTCTCATCCTTTTTGCCATATATTACTCCTCAAATTCGGTCTGTTTTTTCAATTTACTCATGCTTACACCTTCTTCAAATGTAAAGTTGTTGTAAATATCCAGTACTTTCTCCCAAACAGCAGACAAAAAGATTGATGATTTTGTTCTATTATTTTTCTCCTCTGTCCCCTGCTGCTAAATACAAATTCAAATCTCTGTTGGAATTTTTTACAGTTCACTGGAACATTTCCTGACAGCTGCAGAGGTGATGAAGATTATAACACTATAATTTGGCTTCTTCCCCCCATTGCCATCCTCCTTTTAAGCTTCTCAAGCTACACTTGTGTGCATAAAATATATATGAAAGACTCTGTTTTTTCTTGTTTGCCTCCTCATGTGCTCCCACTTTTCCCTATTTTGAGTTTCAAACACAGGAGTTAACCTCAGAATAACTGCAGACTCTCCACTGGCATTTCTGAGATCATGTAACCATCCTGGGGTTCACTGAAGAACAAACCAACGAATGAGAAAGAAATAAACTTTTATTTCAAATAATGAGAGAGTATCCACGGTAAACTGCTGGACACTGTTACCCTTTGTTTTCCACCCCCTTGCTTCCAGGACACATCTTCAAATTCCTAGATCCATAATACCAACTCTTATTAGGGATCCCCTCTAAATTATAATTTTTCACAAACACATCTGTACAAATAAAATTGAGGGGTTAAACACAGAGGCTATGTCTACATTACAGGGCTCAGTTAAGTTGACTAAATGAGGTCTACTTTAAGTTGACTTAATGAGGCCTCATTTGTTTAAGTCGATTTTATAAAGTCAACTTAAGCCCAGGGACCTATTTAAAGAATACTTAATAAAGCCTAGAGCTGGATCGGGCTCTGGGAGCCTAATCAGGACTGGGGAGTGGGGCAGGGAACAGGATGGCACCAGTTTTGACTTAAAGTCAACCTTGTTAAATTGACTTTTGTGCCCCGCCCCCAACGTAGACATAGCCAAAGAGCTTGCAATCCTCAAAGCAGTACCTTTAAATTCATTCCCATTGGCAGTCACAGCAATTAGCCATAGGTGCTCGTGTAAATGGAGATGAAAGTCCTAGACGTTCACAACAAGAGAAGAAAACTGTGGGAGATAATAAAGATATGAACAGAGGAAATGAAGGAGTTCACAGGAGATTATGGGGGTACAGGCCGCAATGTGCTCATCATTTCCTAATACTATTTTTAATAGTTCTATGTGGTTTCTTTTTTTCAAAGGGAATCAGACTGTCATTGTGCTTGCTTTGCTGTCTCCTTTGCATTCATGGTCTCTTTTAATCCTCCCCTCTCTATGATCTTGAGTATGCTTCCACTTTTAATTGATTCCTTTTCATTTACTTCAATGGGAGCAGGATCATAATCCCTACAAATATCCTCACTCAAAAATCTTGTATGGAGAATTTCTCTCCATGAGCCCACAGTAGGCTGCCTTATTGTCTGCACTTCCTGACTGGCTGGAAAAGCTAGCAGACCAACTTAAGCCCAGAAGCAGCAGTCACAGTTTAGTGGATACTCAAAGTATGTTCCTACAGCTGTCATAGCTCATTTCTTTTCCCACCTTGCCCCATTCCATATAACCTGGTTCTAACCCCTAGCTTCTATTCCTCATTTTGGACTTAAAGTCAAGAGTCAATACGAGACCTAAGAATGGCCATACTGAGTCAGATCAATGGTCCATCTAACCGAGTGTCCTGTCTCTGACAGTGGCCAGTGCCAGATGCCTTCGAGGGAATGATCTGACAAGGGCAATTATCAAGTGATCCATCCCCTGTTGTCCAGTCCCACTTTTGGTATCTGGTCTCTGACTCCAATTCTGACCACCCTGCCCAGTGACAGAATTAGGGCCAACACTGGTAAATAATAAATTTTGCATCAAAGAAAAGAACATTAATACCCCCCACCCATAAGTCTTTCTGGGCACCCACATTGAATATATAGCGTCATGGTAAGTATTGCCTTGCCCTGTTCTCTACTATGTCTCAGCCTGAGAGCAGACAAAAGGAATTAAGGTGGTGATAGCATATTTAAGAGATCTTGTTGCCAGCACTGCTGTACTGCAGGGAAGTCTAGCAATACCTAAAATACTCCATAGGGGCTTTAGTTCTCCCTCTACCTCCAGCCCTTTTGTGATGGCCAGATTGTTTTCAACTGTCCCTCTTGTATTTCTTCAGACCAGGCAGCAATAGCTTAATAGAGCACTTCCCAATCTGTGGTCTGCGAACCACTGGTGGTCCACAAGGCTATTACAGGGGGTCCACAGAAGAGAAAAATAAAACCATCCTCACCAAGGAAATATAAAATTTCAAATAAAACTAGTAGCATGTGGTGGTCAATGAAATAAATGGAGTTTGAAAAGGGAGTTTGTGCACTTAGAAATGGTGTGAACCGCTGGCTTAATACATATTGGTTCGCTCTCCATCCCCATGGACTCACAGAGGATGCTGGGACATGCTGTTAGCAAGGTAGCATTGCGAAACATGTTTGTTCTGGAGTGAAGGGAAGATGAACATATATGATCAGTATTATTTAACAAACTTTTGAGGGGAAGGGAAAATTGAAAAAAAAATCCCTTACGCCCCTACTGGTATGACTGCCCTCCTCTCCATGCTCTTTTGGCATGCTGACCTAGAGGAAAATCAAACCAAGATATTCTATTAAGAAAGTAGAGATTTACTGAAACAATTTTGTGAAGATTATAAAGGGGCTTATTTCAGGATTATATTCCAGTTCTATGATTTCATCTTAACTCAATAAAGCATTTAACATGTAACTTCTAGTCTCACCAGGAAGCATTGTTTTAACTGGAAATTGCCATCTCAGTAATCATATCAATATATTCCCTTGGTAGAGGGAAATAAGCAATGCAAAAATTCATGTTTACTGAAAATGGAGGAACAATTCCAAACTAAGAATCAGGGCTAGATTTATTTCTGTCTGTAGTTTTGCTATTTAATAGCATACAACAGTTGTTTATTCCCTCTCCTAGGACAGTCAATGCACCCTATGTTCCTTTGGCATATGAAATAATGGAGTTATTGGAAGAGCAATTAACAAAACTATTATATCTTCCAAGGGTGTCTTTATGATGTCTTGTGGTCCAGCTTCCATCACATTTTTATCTATTACATTGTCTCTCATGGACCAGAAAGCCGATATGATTGTTGCCACTGTAGGATTAGGGAAGAGGCAAGTTTCAGACTATGAATTACTATCTTTTATAAGGCAATGATTCACATAATAAGCTCCACCTAGTTTCCTTTAACAGATATGATCACAAAGAAAAGGGAAAAAGTATTCAACAAATTATTCAGAATACTTAAATCTTCAGAGTGTTGATTTTTCTGTGATGAATTCAGAGGTCATTGATGTCATACTACACTGCAGTGGGAAGCTCTGGGACATATAACCTTTTAAAATCAATTATGGGAAGTCCATTTTACATAAAATATTCTGTTAAAATATACTCAAATAACTATTTTCATTAAGTCCAGGTAACAAATGTACATATACCATCTGCTTAGATCATCCCCCCTTCTAAAGACTCAGTTTATTCCTAGCTCAAACTAAACTTCTTGCTTAAACTGAGGTCTAACCTAGATTGATTTGGACAATAACTGAACATCAGTTTTATAGCCCTTTGGTTTCCATCCCCTTTTAGTGGGAGCCAATCAGCTTCACTTTCCTCCACTTTTCCATGCTGTTGTTTGTTTTGTTGCCATTGTTTTAGTCAATAAAAGCAATTTGGAAAAAAGAGCTACCAATGCCAAGAATTTTTGAATAAACAAAACAAAAACAAGAGGTGAGGGAGGACAGCTGTGGAATGTTTTTCAGTGGACTATGAGTTCCACAAATAACTAGCATAGGAACAGGAAAGAGAAACGGAGAATGAAAGAGGAGATGAAGATTAAATCCATATATAAGGGGATTACACTGTGGAAATAGTGTCCTGAAAAAGAGGACAGGAAGGAGGAAAGACATTATAAATGGACTCAAGCCAAAACCAAGCATCTGAACAAGCTCACTCTGTTGGTGATTGAATGCCATCTATTTACATAGACTACCAAAGTATAAACAAAAAATATTTAATATGGTAAAAATTATGTTGTTGTTATGTTAGCATGAAATTTTTGCATCAGACCTCAATGCTATTCTTATCTAGGTTCACTCCATTCAGAAGACTTAATCCATGCTTACAAAAAAGGTAGCAAACATGTTGAGGTTGTTCCATTTGTTTGGAAGCCACCAAATTTCTTCAGGAAGAAACCCCAATGCTGGCTGGAGACATTTAGAAGAGAAAGTCCTACAGGGCATAGAGCAGAAAGGAATGTGTCTTGTATGGGGTGAGATTTCCCTGGGAGAATGAAATGCATTAAACTTTCTCCTCCAATGAATCCACAAAGGCATACTTCTAAATCTCAGCAAAACTAATCTGCATAAAGCAATTTGTGAAATCCTTTCTGAATAAAATACCTTAGTCATAGTGCCCAAGTATCGATTCTCTTTTGAAAAAGAAAGCAGTGGATATAAAATTGTATATAACAGATCCAGTTAGGGTTATTTCTACATATAAAAGCTGACTATGAATACATAAAGGCTTTAGTTGTGCACTCATGAGTAAACTTAAAAACATCTACAACAATCATGGCACTTAACCACTGGAAGCAGCTCTCGATATATTATGTATTTTCTTTATGTAACAGTATTTTTCTTTCTCAAACTTATTTTAAAAACTTGCTTTTGCTACTTTTGTTCTGATGATGCTTTTAATACTGCCACTGCCCTGGTCAGACTGCTTTCCTCTACACTTTCTATTATGAAAGAAAGACACCGGGACAGGATCCTGCCCTCAAACTAGGTTTAGTTTATTAAAATCTGAAAGATTAATACAGCAAGTAGTGTGGCAGCAGGGAAAACTGCTGAAAACATCAATAAAGCAGGCTACTATGTCCCTTGTATAGCTAAACACTGATGAGATAGATAGCGTTAGCAGATGTCCCCGATAACTGAGTAGACACTGGGCACCCATGAAGGACTACCTCAGCATTTCTATTTAATTTTCCTAGGTCCTTTCCTTGCAAAGAAAAGGATGGACTCCTTATCTAGGCTCCATTTCTGCCACAGGAAGCCTAAGAATCCCCTTACCCCAACATACACAAAATTGAATTTTTCTTTTATGCTAATTGCGTAATTGTGATTGCAACAGAGTTTTCTCACATTTAAAATTATGTAATTTGGAGGCAAATCAAACCCTGACTTTACAGATATGTCCGCACTGTGGCTGACAGTGTGATTGCTGCTTGGGTGGGAATCTATGTTCCCTCTAAGCTGTGCGCATGTGTGCACGCACACAGGGTGTGAAACCTGCGCACACAACAAAATAAAGTGTGCACAAAAAATATACAGTGTGAATATTTTTATGCTACTTTAAGAAAACAATTAGCATGTTTCAAATAAGGTTTTGTAAATTATAAAATCATTTCCATCACCATACTAAAATAAAGCTAATATATCATTTGCATCTTACACACTTGCTTTGTTGTGCTTGCAAGTTTGACCACACTCACTGGAATGCGCACAAATTTGGACACCAGTTCTGAAAATCTGCATGAAAGAAATATTTTGCGCACACAGCCTAAAAAAATTAGAGGGAACATTGGTGGGAATGCCTTTAATTTAGCTGGCAGAGCAAAAAGAGCAGTGAAGACACAGAAGCAAAGGCTCCACCATGGTCTATTAACCTGCCTGGTCCCCATGGGGATGTGCTGTGGTTGCTAGCTGGCAATTAAGTCCATGCATCTCCGTCTTCATTGCTGTATTTAGCTGTGCTAGCTAGAGCTAATACAGATACGTGCTCATCCTTTTAACTACAGTGCAGACGTCCCCAGTATATAAAACAAGCCTCTTAGGTTTGGAGTTCCTAACAGAACTACCAGCTCTCATGATTTTACCCCAAGTTGCAAAATATTTAGTGTTATTCTTAAAGGCCCATCTCCAGAAGTCATAGGATTATATAAGACATTACATAACTGTCAGTTTAAAATACTTTCCTAGCTGCTATGGATGCAAGGAAAAGCTGGAAAATGTGAACCCCAAGGGCTCAAAGGCCAGAAGGCAAATTTGATATTTTTTAAATTCTCATGATTTTTAAGTTAATTTCACAATATTAGGAGTCTGTATCATGCTTTTTTAATGCTTGAGTTCAGCAGTACTGCAAGCAGTTCACTAACTTTCCCCCTGGGATTCCTAGATTCACTCTGTGAACAGTGGTGTAATAACAGTAGAAAGAAATCTGCTGTATTTCAGGTATGGCAACAGTTATTTATTTATATTTGTTATGACAGGCTGTGCTAATTGCAATATATGGTCTAATGCTGAAGCAGAGGTGACTGTTGCCATAAAAAAATTCTGCAGCACTGGCAGGCATCCTTCTAATTAACTATTGATCAGTGGATCCATTCCATGTTTATGACACTTTAATTTGAAAAGGAATGTGAAAAGCTGTTTAAGTTGGGTGGAGGAGACCAGAAGCCTCAAAAATAAACTCACACAACTGTACCTGTATGTTTCCCCAGAAATTAACCAAATTATAGTCAGCCTTTTTTTTTTTTTTTTTTGGCTAGCCACTGTTAGCTGAAAACCAAAGACCACGTAACTAGGAATATTTTTAAGGTCTGAGAGGCAATGCCAAATATCTGTATGATTTGCCATTTTGTTAATTGGTATAGGAAGATGGGACATACATTAATGTAATGTAAAAAGTGGAAGGAATGTCTAGAGCAGGGGTGGCCAAACTTATGGAACTCAAAAGCCACACAAGTTGATTATTAAACTTTCAAGAGCCGCACTGAGGCATATAGCCATATACTTTTACCTAGTAAATTGATTTGCTGATATTCTTCTGCGAGCCACATTTTTTCATTCAAGAGCCACATATGGCTCCCAAGCCACAGTTTGGCCACGCCTGGTCTAGAGTGTGCATGGAGTGTTCATGACATGTGATGTTCCCCAGTACTTACACCTTTTCCCTAAAGGAGTCTCATGCCCCCAAAATATGCTCTGCTAGCACTTATTTAGTATATCATGATTATTTAAAATTTGTTTTTCTGATTAATTTTGGAAGGAACAACAGGGACTGGCTAACATGTACGTATTGTCAAATATTCACCCAGGCACTTGATGTCATGCTGTTCTCCAGGACCAATTGGTCCAGATCAATTTCCAAAGGGCCAGCCATGTTAGTCCAATAAAGCAAAAAAAAACAAGGAGTCTTTTCTCCCATGAAAGCTCATGTGATAAATAAATCTGTTAGTCTTTAAGTGCCTTGCAATTTGTCAATTTCCAAAGGGATAGCTGTGTTAGTCTAGTCCAGCAAAAAAAAACCCAAGGAGTTGTGTGGCACTTAAAGACTAACAGATTTATTTTTTGCATGAGCTTTCATGGGAGGAAAAACCACTTCATCAGATGCTTCGAAGATGGGTGAACTTACAGAATGGAATGAAAATAAATGCAAGGGGGCGTAAAACATAGGATCAGGTCACAGTAAAAGCAAATCAGAGCAGTTGTTAGGTTCAACTATGTTTTACACCCCCTTGCATTTATTTTCATTCCATTCTGTAAGTTCAGCCATCTTCGAAGCATCTGACGAAGTGGGATTTTCTCCCACAAAAGCTCACGCAAAAAATAAATCTATGTCTTTAAGTGCCACATGACTCCTTGGTTGTTGTTGTTGTTTTTGCTAGTCTTTAAGTATCACAAGACTCCTTGATATTTTTGGTCCGGATCAGTTTACTTCCAGATTCAGCATTAAACACCTCCATGTGCACAGACTAGATGAACTGACCATTTGCTGATGATGACCATTGATTTGTCACACCAACCCAGGTACACATACAGGGCCTAAATAAACATTCATGGCTTATGTCAGTCACAAATACAAGTTTTGTATTCTCAGTGATTTTCCATACTATGTGTCTAGGGCTACATAGTCTTGCTCCCAGAATCCTCTAGCAGGCAGACTTAACAAGCTTTATGAGACTTATGTCAACGAGAGATTTATAATACTTCATCATCATCCCAACACAACCTCTTGTGATACACCTATGCTTCGTCCCTGATGCTTTGGTGGTGAGAACTGTTCATTTGTGAACCTGCAGAAACGAGGTAAGTGGCATCTAAAGATGCTCCAGAAAATATTCTTTTAAACAACTTTGTAGCAGAACTTTTGCATTTTATTGAAGGTGGCGGGGCGGGGCGGGGCGGGGTGGGGTGGGGTGGGGTGGGGGACCTGGCTGGATGTCACAGTCGCAGGGATTGTTGTACTTGTGTTTTCTCTGAGTGCACCTCCTCAAATGTCAGGCTTTGTATTTTTAAGGCTCCCGGGGTGGAACTCTGCAATTCTTCCACTCTTAGACTAAATCCTGAGCTATTGCTCCCTTTGTAACAACTATACAGGAGGTATAATTAGATTTGGCACATGTGGTTCTTCCCTTAGAGAAAACAAACAAGGAGTCTGGTGGCACTTCCAAAGACTATTCAAAGACTATTCAATATATGTAATACATGAGCTTCCATGGGAGAAAATCCCACTTTGTCAGACACTTTGAAGATGGGAAACTTACAGAATAGGAGGAAAATAAATGCAGGGAAGTCTAAGTAGTAGGATTCAGTCATACTGTAACAGCAAATCAAAGCTATTGTTAAGATTCAAACACTGGGAAGCAGCATATAGGGGAAGGTGAAGTCAAATCACATATTATAATGGGAAAAGAATCCATAGTCCATGAGCTAATTCCTGTTTGACCTAGAAAGCAGCATTTCCCAAACTGTGTTCTACAGAACACTGGCATTTTATGCTAGCATCAAAAATTTTTTATGGAACAGTTATTCACATCACAAGGACCACAGTTTGGGAAACGCTGCTTTCTAGATCAAATAGGAATTAGCTTGGGAAAGTCCCGTGTCCTGTGTTATTCTGCAAGTCAGCTTAGATTGGTCCCTTCTGGCCTTAGAATCTATGGCTGTGTTCACACAGCACTCTTATTTCGAAACAACAGAGGTTGTTTTGAAATAAGAAATACCCTGTTCACACAACGCACGGTTGTTTCGAAACAATGGCACCCCTTGTTTCGAAACAACGGCGTTGTTTCAAAACAACTTAAACCCCATGTGGGGACAAAACAATGTTGTTTCGTAACGATTGTTTCGAATCAATGCCGTCTGAACACGTTGTTTCGAAACAACAGTGACTTGTTTCAAAATAACTGTTGCTTGAAACTGCTATTTCGATTTGAGCTTTTTTCCTTAATTGGAATTAACAAACTGTTAATTTGAATTAAGTTATTTCAAAATAAGGCATTATTTCGATACAAGTTGCTTCGACACAACTTGTATCGAAATAATGCCTGTGTGAACACAGCCTATGAATTTGTAGCAAGTCAGTATGGATGTGTATTTTACCTGTAAAACTTAAAATCTTCTGCAGCTAACCCAAGCAAGACAACCTTCATCAGACAACCGAGTGGCCTCAAGCTGAACAGCTGCCTGGTAACTTTCCTTTTTCTGGAGCAAAAGAGTCTTGTAAACTGTTGATAGTTCTTATATCTTCTGGTTCCCACCATAGCTTGCATGGCAAAACAAGTTTTTAACTTAACTGTACCCAGGCTCTATAGTCTTCAGACCTAATAATTTAGACATTGTCTCTTAACAAATATATGTTTACCAAGATGTTGTTTATCCTGAGCCAGGTGTTTTGCTTTCTGCTTGTTTTATTTTGACCATCCTACTTTTAAATAAGCTAACATATTTCCACAGTAGAGACCCCCAACATCCAGGGCAATATACAGTATTAATAAATTATTACAGAGCAACCTGATGTCACAGAATCCACAAGGAAATATGTTTTATTTTTAATGTATTTTGAGCCATGACAACTGACTTCCATAGTAACAACAAATTTAGTTTAAAAAGCAAATGTTTATGATTCCATCAAAACTTTTTTCCTATAGGTTTGTTTGTCATATGAACATTTCACAGCTTAAGTCCCAAGCCTCCAAAATGAACAAACAGAAAAGACACCACACAGCATTTTGCTGTATTTAAGAGAGCTTTGAGAACGATTACAGATATATTTGTATATATGATTGCTACCTCCTAAGTCACAAAAAGGACATGATAATCCTATGCATCCACTTCCTCTTACCGTTTCAAAATACTCCGTGTAATTTAATAATGTACAATAATTTGAAACCAACAGTATCATTGCACTCCTGTGAATTCAATTGCTTTAGGAGTACACACAGATAATGTACTTATATGGAATGACTGTTTATGAATTCTCAATGGCTTTACCTTTATGTACTAACATCACAAAAGGGTAATACGCTTTGGTTAACTCGCATTTACTTTATAACAGACTAATCAAAAGCTAGAACAAAGACTTAACAATATGTTAAGATGACACAATCCAGAAATTCCAAAAAGAGGATTTTGTTTGTTTTTCCACCTATAAGTGTTCCAGATTCAGAACAGTGTACAAGTTACTTCCAAAAGACTGCAAAATAAATTGAAAGCTCCATGGCATAGGACAAGAGATCTCATGCATATTTATAAGGCTTATGGATGATGTAAGTGTGTGGGAGCTGATAACTGAGAGAGGAAGAGAATGCTAACACTTCAGGATTCTCCTCTAGAAAGGTATGTAAAAATAATTCCTAAATCTATGTGAATCCAAACTGGGACTCAACAAACTCTAGACCAAATACATAACTGTAGCGATCTATTTCATCTCCTTTTCCCTCTCCCCACCCTCTACACCACAGGGACAGAACTTCCCCAACTTCCAAGAAGGTGAGAAAGAGCCAGGGCAGGCTGCTCCAACTACACCCTGTTTCCAGTATCCAGAATATGGCCCCAGGTCCCCATCCCCATAGTATCCAGCAACTGGACAATGTGGTCCATCTCCCAACTCTGCAGTAAAAGCTTTCTCCTGCTGTCAACTAATACACTGTATGGGAACTGGACAAGGATGATAAACCATAATTTCACAAAAAAGTAAATGGACAGACCCTTTGATGAAGCATGAAAGTAATTATCAAGTTATTTTTAATGGTCTCTCTAGGTTCCACACAATAGATTGAATCCTTGCCCAAGACTGCATTTCCTGCCATGAGGTCAGATGCAAACTTTCTAACAATTCTTTCATGTCTCTAGAGTCATACAACACATTAAAGTAGCCACTTCTACAAGATTATTCAGGCTTTACATAAGATTCTTCAGGGACTGACAACATTATAACTGCTCTGATGGCAATTCATTACAAATACAAAGATAGTCTAATCATCATCAGTTCAGTTGTTCAAAAGGTCTAAAAGAAATATCCCGAACAAAATGAAGCCTAGAAAATTATGTTCACTATTTAGAAGGAACATCAAACACATCAGTGGGTTATATTTTAATTTTACTTGCTGCCAGTCCATTAATACACCATGATGACACCCTACAGGTGGACAGGTTAATAGGATTTTACAACACATCTGAAATTGCTGGCGGGATTTTCACAAATTTTTTACTGCAAAAGGTAATAACAACCTGTATTTATAGAGGGCTAGAGTGAGCCTTTTCCTTCAGATTTGATAAGGAGAGGGTAAACTGTAGCAGTTTCTCAGAGTTCCTTTCCAGATACTCATTTTGCCCTGAGAACTTGGTGTGAGTAGGGCCATTCCTAGGGAGAAGCAGGGCCCAGGGCGAATCAGTTTGTGCAGGGCCCCCCCATTTTAAACTTTGCAGGCAATGTTCCCTCTAAACTAATGATGCAGCTGAGCAAGTTCCCTGCTGGTTCTCCAGGCCCCAATGGGCTTCTTCCCTTCTGCCCGCTGGCTCCCCAAGTGCACCCATAACTTGTTCAGCTGCATCATCAGCTTAGAGGAAACACTGGTGGCAGTGTCATAATTTTTCTTGAATAAAATCATAAATTTCTAGCCCTCAAGCTAAAAAGTTGCAGAGAGAAGCAGAAAAACAGGACCTGGCTTTATCCTAAAGGCTCAAAACCAAGAAGTCAGAGAAAATAGCTCCCCCCATTTATTATTTCTTTAAACATCTCTTTATTTTAAGTGAGCTTTAATGATATATTTAAGCCAGACTTGTGACTATTTTTTGATGTTTGGGGTAGGCAATACTGAATGTATCATGGTGATGTTTCATCAACCTCACAGCCAAATGGACAGGAGCATCTGGAGGTACTCTTCTTTGTGGTTCTGGTTTTCTGTTCAAGATGGGCACACAATTTTACAAGCTTAATAATTTTTCTTAGATCAAGTTTTTGTTAAATTGAAAATTCAGAGAGAGAGATGCTATTTTTGGATGATATCAAGAAATAGATCCAGGTCCTCTCTCACCTTAAAACACTAGATTCCAATTGTTTAATGTATGTTATTTCCTTTATGCCTCCTGACTCTCTCCTTTTTTGTCTTATTTTAATATATGCATTCATACATTCCTCTTTGCTTTGCAGGTGATCTAAGTAATGAAACTCAGGTACTGTTTGAGGATGAGAGGAAGAAACAAGGGACCTTTGGCCTCCTCTCAGAAACCCTGATGTAAAACAAACAAGAAGTCTTGTGGTACTTTTAAAAGCTAACAAATAAATAAATTTGTTAGTCTTTAAAGGTGCCACAGGATTCCTTGTTTGTGTCACTAAACTAGACTCACACGGCCACCCCTTTGGAACTTGTGAACATGCTGTGTATCTGTAACAGCTGCTTTTCTCTTTGCCATGCTTTGGAACTGGTGCTCTGACTGCGATCAATGACAATGGGGCATATTTATAGTGCAGAAGGAAGGACAAAAAATGGTAGGTTACTTACCAGTAACCATCCTTCTTCCAGATGGGCTGCTCGGATTCATTCAGAAATAGGTGTCTCCGTGCCGGAGCACCAGATTGGTTGGAACTTTTTGCTCTAGCCTGTCAGAAGAGGGCAGGTGGCCACCACCCCCTATGCCACCCGATGGCTATATAGGTGGCCGCTGCTCGGCCCCTCCCCAGTTCCTAAGAGTTGCCAACTCTAAATGTGGGGATGAAGGGAGGGCTCTGAATGAATCCGAGCAGCTCATCTCGAAGAAGGATGGTTACTGGTAAGTAACCTACCATTTTCCTTTGAGTGCTGCTCGGATACATTCAGAAATAGGTGATAGCTAGCCATGCTGATGGATGGTGGATGGAGTTGGCACTTCCGCCTTCAGCACATCAGAACTCTGACATGGGAAATGACCAGCAATCAGGTTCTCAGGGGTCTAAGCAAATGACCCAAGGACCTTCATCCCAGGAGGGAAGCCTGGAGATGTAGGGCGTAACCCAGTGGAGAGAATTAGGCCCAAACTGCTCGAGCACAGATAGTGTGCCTGGGTGTGGCAGCCTAAGGTCACCATACATATACAAGGTGCCCACAGATCATGGTTAAGGAATGCATCTTTAACCGCTCTTCTCGAGGGATGTTGGCAGGCGCCCTGTGGAGACCTGGAATTTTAGTATTCTGGCCGTGACTGAAGTTGGCCTGAAGCTTACGGAGAAGCTCTTGGAGCCCAGAATTTGCTGGTTTGGCAGTGGTGGTTATCAGCACTGTAAGAAAACCCTGAGGGGAGGGGAGTCTCTTCCCTCCGTTTGATATTGTAGGGCATATATGGGTCAAGGGGTCAGACCGGAGACTAGAAAAAGGGGTTGTGGTTCCCCCAGGACCTGCAGCCATGACACACCCACCAGAGGGTTTCAGGTATATGAGTCTGGCACATTCAGTATCCCACGGGAGGGGTGGGCAGCCGGAGTGGGAGGGAAGAATCTAGAGAAGGTACAGCGAGCTAGTTAAAGAAGGTATTGGGACGTTGATGACAACGGTCAATGTCCTAAGAGGCACAGTCATAATGAGATGACAGAACCAGCTTGGAGGCCAGATGCCTGGTCCATCCTAGGGAAGTAAATAAGAGAAGCACAGGTAGTATCGTGACGAAACCCCACTGGGGGAATGTCCAAAAGTGAATCCTTGCACGCCAAGGAGGTGGTAGTACTACTATCTACGCCCTTCCCTTTCCTTTTCTTTAGAGTTTCCTCAACAGGAAAGCAGCCGTCGGGATGCTATGGTGAGGTGTTTGGACGTGGTGGGCTGTGACTTGGTAATAGCTCATAAGTCCAGTAGGTCCAGTTGCTAGTACCCGCGGCCTAAGAATTCACACACTTCGGCCTACAAGGTCTCACCTCGCCGGGGGGGAACCAATGCGGTAGAGGGGTAAAGCCCAGTTAAGACTGCATCAGGGTGCCCGTTATGACAGATGCTCCCTCCAGGAAGGAGCCCAGGGGATGTATGGAGGAGGCAGGCTCCTCTACAGTGGCAGGTCAGTGGGATGCCACCCGTTGGAGTGCATCCCGCCCTCTCCTCGCTCTCTCTCTCTTTTTTTTAACTTAAGGTATATCTGGAGTGTCCTCCACAGGTACAGTAGTGAAGGTATAGGTCCTACTGGAAGGTGAGCTCTAACAAGTGTGAGCCCATTCCCAAATACCCATACAATGAGAGCAACTTCAGGTTCACGAAGAGTGAGCATTAGAGCCAAACTTTGTCATGACAGTTTAGGACAGGGTATGTCATCTAAGACGCACCTACTGAGAGCCCTGGGTCTTATGGGAGGGAGGCAGTTTGTACCCACCAGACTCTTGAATGAGGGTCTCCTGTAGCTAAGCTGGGATAATCACGGTGATAAGGCTGTGCCCAGGGAAGGTGGCTACACGAGAGACACTGCTGGACGATGCCCTGGTGGACGAAGATTGGTCCTGGGGGAGCAACCGTCTGTGAACATGGTTCCCAGACCGATGCAGGGGAAGATGAGCTGTGATTATGGGCGTATTGAAAGGTGGAGAGGTGAGCCTTCCTATGTACGACTGAGCGGCAAAGAGGAAGTCTAGTTGGTTTCGCAACTATTATCTGGATAGTTCCTCTGGATTTTGGGCCCAAGGGGTTTCCAGTTGGGATGTAACAGAAAACAGTCCCTTCAGGGATAAGGAGGAAGATCTCTTGGGCCCCTTTTGTGAGGCGCAAGGAACCCCATGTACCTGCTTTGGGCCTGGGCACATGCCGGTAGTGGCGATCAAAAGCCCAGGTTGGGAGAATTCCAGAGGAATGGGTCCACCATGCACTCGTTTAACCTCCTTTCTGCTGTATATTTTGGAGGATGATAGGAGAAGAGGCAGTGGCCCCATTTTACGGCTACTCTCAGCTTTCAGTTGAGGTAGAAGATTTGAGGGTTCATACCTTACAAGGGCCGTGAATGAGTTAGCCACATCTATGGCTGGCTGCTGGGTCCCGACATTTATGTTCGGTACACAGGAGGTGGGGGTGAATTACCTGACCCCTGTGGTTGGGAAGGGTTCCAATTGGGAACGTATGCTTGCAACCTTAATGGGGGTCGATTGGGAACCATTGGTTGAACACCAGCCGAGAGACTGGTAGGGCTGAATGTGGTGGCGAGCTCATTCATCTTGTCAGGGTGTGGAACCAATGGGGGGGGTTCTTCGCCCAACAGCTTGGGTGGACAACGGTCAGTGATGCACTCTCTGATGTTGGAAGTGTGTTCTCAGAGTGCCGTATGTACCCACTCCGGTAAAAGAGTCACTGCAGAGGAAGCAGGAAAGGGAAGGGGGGGCTCTTCCCCTGACTGAGTGTATGCAGTCATGGCAGCCTCTTTGGGCTAGGGCCGGTGGCCATCAATTGCCTGCTTGAGTTTAGACAGCAGGCTTCCATGATGCCCTCCGCTGAGGGAGAGGAATTTTGAATAATGAGGGGGCAAGTCCCCACAAGGCCTAGGGACAGTCCCAGTCCTACCCGGAGGGAGGTTGTATCATGTGTGAATCACCCATCCTCACCAGGAAAGAGGGGTGAGGAAGGGAGAAAAGGGTCAGCTGTTGTTTGGAAGGGGAAAGTCCCGCCACCGGGAGTCGAGCAGCCTCCGCAGCATAGGAAGTGCCCAATGTCACTTATTGGGCCAACAAGGAGGCCTGGCAGCGATAAGGGTGTCTATAACCAAGTTGATGACCAGGGTTGAGAGCTCTCCTGGAGCCATCCTGGAGGGGGGTTTGTTAGGAAAGTCCCCCGGAGGGGTTCGAACTGAAGTTATTGTGGTGAGGACGAGTCCTCACCATTAACAGTTAAAAGGGGAAAGAAGGGGTAAACACAGCCTATTATTGGCCTTATGGGGCTGGAAGGCGTGGAAGTAGCCCCAGCTGGAGGAGGCCAAAATACTTTAACTATCCCCTGGGGTCACAGGCAGTGCCCAGGATGAGCGAGGTCTCCCCAGGGAAAAGGGCATCTCCCCCAAACAGCAAATTGAGGGTGGCCTGCTGTGAGGCTGGAGGGACTCTGGCTTCCCACAGCCAGGCTGCATGGCACAGGGTTATGACTGAGGCCATAGTTCGGGCCACCATATCCACAGTGTCACAGGATGAAAGGAGGAGGTCTTGGGAGGCTATTTTACCCTCCTCCAGGAAAGCCTCATGCTCTTCCCTCGCCTCCAGTGGCAGTAGGTGTCTAAATTTGTGGAGTGACTCCCACACGTCCAACATGTATTGCCTAATGAGGGCCTGATTGTTCGCGACCCTCAACTGGAAGGCTCAGGAGGAGTAAACTCTGTGGCCTAGTAAGTTGAGCTCCCTAGTGTCCCTCGATGTCAGGGGGGTGATCGGGAAGTACCTGCCCCAGCCCTAAGGCCACCTCCACCACTGCACGAGGAAGGGCTGGTGGGTGGGCAAGTGATGGGAATTCAGGCCCTAGGACTCCATATTTGAGACCAGCCGTATCCGAGACTGGGGAGATGGAACCCGGATTCTGCCAGTGGGAGGAGGCCAAGCCCCAAACACTTAGGTGGAGGGACACTGTAACGAGTGCCACCGATGAAAAAAGTGGCCCAAAAAGAGTATCCGAGGGCAACTCGGAGGATTGAACCTCCATGCCCATGGGGGCAGAGACATGGTGCAGGAGGTTGAAGTGAGCCGTCAAGTCACCAGTATAGGAACACGGTACCAGGTTCAGTGTTCTCACCAGTGCCAAGTGGGCCGGTGCCGGCAAGGTTCGAGGGACCTCTTGCGGGGACCAATCCTGGGGGTGATATTGAAAAGGTGACAGCGCCAAGAGTCGGTGCCAAGGCCATTTGGAGCCCCTTGAATCCCCTTTCCCCCGGGCTGTAACAGGGGGAAGCCTCTCGGGATTCCCGAGGCAGCACCGGAGAAGGGAGAGTGGCATGGTGGTTTGGGGATGGCTCCATGGTACCGGGACTCCGAGAGGGCTCTAGCGTTCAGGACCCTGGGACTGGCGATGGAGAGGGCAAATGGTGTCATGTGCATGGCACCGAGGTCTTTGAAAGGAAGGCTGGCTTCCCTCTTCTAGGCGGTGCTGGAGAAGGGAGTGTAGGCAACAGGCGGAGTGCCCTCGCTGCCTCCCCCGCCTCCAGGGTTGACGGGGTTGGCACTGAGGCCAACCAGTCCCAAGGAGAGCCCTGTGCTGAGGAGGCGGGGCTGCTTCAGTGCCATGGTACTGAAGACACCAAGCTAGTCCTGCAGCCTTGATCAGTGCAGTGCTGGGCAGTGGGCTCCGGCACTGAGCTGGCACATGGTGCTGCAGGAGGCCCTGTAGCCTCAGGGGAGAAGTGCTGGGCCTGCTGAGAGGCCAGGGCACAATGCCTTTGCTCCCTGTCCTTGATGGTCCTGGGTTTAAAGGACAGGCAGAGGGAGCACTCAGTGACCTCACGGCTTTCGCTGAGGGACTGGAGGCACTTCTCGTGGGGATTTTCCTGTGGGAAGGCCTTGCCGCACTTGGCACAGGGCTTAAACTCCAGCATGGCAGACAGCGCCGGAGTGTGGTGTTCCAGCCCGGAAAGGGAGAACTTCTTCGGGGGGATCAAGTCCACAAACAGGTTCTCCCAGTTGGGCGAGAGGCTCATTCCCAACCTACGAGGACAGGTTCCTTACAAAGCAAGGAGCAGGCAGTTCCACCACAGTCACTGAGGCAGAAGAAGTGAAACTGGGGAGGGGCCGGGTAGCGGCCACCGATATAGCCACAGGGTACTGAAGACACCGCTTCTGACAGGCTAAAGCAAAAAGATCTGACCAATCCGGCACGGAGACACCTATTTCTGAATGTATCCAAGCAGCGCTCAAAGGAGAACTTCTTTAATGTGTTGATTGATGGCCATTAACCCTAAAAACCCAGTATTTCCATAAAAGTGCTAGCCTGGGGTCTTCTCTCTCAGGTATAATAGATCATTATCTGCACAGAGAAGTTTGCTCAAAAAGACATCCCTGAAGACTGAAAACTCTTGTTAAATGTAGAAGGAAGAAAGTTCTTTAATATCTCAAATGCTTTCTGGAGATGCTGATGTAAATTCAGAGAGAAGGTCCTGTTTTGTAAAGGTCGGGAATGTGACAGTCTCTTGACTTTGTCCCTGTTTGCTTGACTGAGGCTGGCTCCACAAGTTTTATCTCAACACTTGCCCTTTCTCTTCCCCTCAGGGAACAGTTGTGGGAAGGTAGCTAATTAAGGCTGTGTTCACACAGCATTTTTGTTTCGAAACAACGAGGTTGTTTCAAAA
>ML681972.1:63775469-63802441 GCA_007922195.1 Podocnemis expansa | reverse complement strand
AGCCCCAGAAAGGGGGCTGCAGCCCCCGGCGGGGGGGGGGGGTGAGCCACTGCGCGGCAGCTCAGCCTGTAGCCCAGGCTGCACCCCCGACCTGCTGGCAGAGTCAGGGGGGCAGCCCTGGCTGTGAGCTGAGCCCGGCGCCCCCCACCCACTGGAAGAGTTGGGGGGGGGCAGCTCTGGGGGGGGGCTTAGCCACCCCACAATGGGTCACTCCCCCGCCGGAGGCGGCAGCCCCCTGTCTGAGGCTGTAGGGTGAGCCACAGCAGCGGCTCACCCCCCCAGGGGGCTGCAGCCCCCTGCAGCAGGTAACGAAATAGCATGTGCACACTAATTCGAAGTAAGTCATTTCAAATAAGGCATTGTTTCGAAACAAGTTGTTTCGATACGACTTATCTCAAAACAACCATGTGTGTGTGAACACAGCCTAAGTCAAGAGTTACTGTAAACAAATGCTACCTGTCCCAATTCCCTTCCCCCTTACCTGACCAGCCGGAGCTGCTCCCTGGCCACAGGCTAGTCCCACAGCTTGAAGAAGCTCCCTGTTCCCTTACTCCAGCCATCTATGTGGGACCCCACAAAAGTGCGGGGACTCCCAAAACACGGGGCCCATGGCAGTTGCCCCTTTTGCCCCCCCTTAAGGATGGCCCTGGGGGTGAGTAATTTACTTTGGTTTTTTTCAGAATTCAGCATATTCCCTATCACACTATATCTAGCCAGCTTTATGGCCATGTTTTAGTTCTTTTTGACTGAAATTTCTGGCATAGAAATTATAAAGTATTCAGAGACAAAAATAAGTGGCCTGATTGAGAAAGCTTGTTTTACATGTTTGCTTGTCAGTAACAATAACACCATTTATTTAAGGTTTGAAAATGAGCTTCTACACAAAAAGGTAATAAACAGCATTTGCAGAAATAATAATAAAATGATTCCTTCTGCGTATGTTAAATTTTTTCTGTATACTTAGTTCCTCAAAGGTTTGCACGAGGGACTATTATTTTTCCAGAATAGCCTGTTAGTTATTTGGATTAATGCTAATTCAAGAAATCAAGCTTGTTCAAAGAGAGTTTGATTTCTTGTTTAGAACCATAAGCACAGCAAAGGAGAAAAAAAAAGTCCATGTTTTCTTGCACTGTATTATTGGACTAGAAGGTATTATTACTGGAAAAAGACTAGAAATGTCAATAAAGGACCAGTTTCAGTCTTTGTACACTATAGGCAACAAGTCATTGGTGGGTGGACTGAGATTTGTGATGATTTCACAAAGGATTTTCTCTGCCTTCTTCCTCAAAAACATATTATACTATTCCAATTATGTGACCTTTTATGACCTTATCTAGAGTCAGATTATCCTTCAGCTCTTCCTTTGATACAGATTTGCCAGAAGGACCAGTGGTTAGGTCAACAACAAGATTTAGACACTGCAAAAATCAGCATTGCAGTGCCTATCTTCAGGCCTGAGTATGATGGCCAGGCTTCCTGTGCAATGTATGTGAGGGGCAGAGGTGCCTAAGGGTGTGCCTTCACTAAAAACTTAAGTCAACCTATATAAGTTGACTTACAGCCACTGTGGTAATTATTGCCTGTCCACATTACCCTTTTTGGGTCAGTAGTGCGCATCTTCAACAGTATCATTTCCATTGATCCAAAAGGGGCAGCATGGGGAGCTGACAGCCAAGTCGCTCAGTAATGCTGATAGATCCCTCCTGGAAGCCCAGCTATCCCATGGGATCCAGGACTCTTGGTAGGCTGACCTTACCTTTTGCTCCCTTTTCCAGGAGTGAGCGGGAAGCTGCCTGGAACTTCTCACCTTCATGTTACCTGCTGAGAGCATGGACAAGCTCTCCAGGGCTTCTTTGCCTCTCCAGTGCACACCAGGAGAGTCGGGGGCGGGGGGGGGAGCCACCTGGGGCCTCTCACCCTCAGGGAGAAGGATCCAAGTGGCCCAGCTTTTCACCCCTCCTCCAACTGTCTCCCCAGCTGGAGCCAAGCTGCCTTGTAGATTTCGCATCATGGAACCATGAAGTTGACAAGACAGCCCATGTTCTGAGTTATGAGCAGGATTTAGCTTCCTGTGGCTCTCCACTGGCTCTGTGATCCAGCCACCTGTGGCTTGCTGCCAGAATCAGGGTTCACGGTCACACCAGCTCCCAGGTGGGAGCAGGTTCCCACTCTCCAAGGACATAGGGACAGCTAGGCTCTAGAGAGCCAAGAAATTGACAGGTGAGCAAACAGCTAATTTAAGTAACAGTGTCTACATCGACATTGTATCACCCTAATCATACTGACATAAGCCTTAAGCCTCTTGCAAAGATGAAGTTATTTTGGTGCAGTAGGGCTCTTACACCTGTAGGACATGGCTCTAGTATAGACACTGACATAATTAGGTCAACATAAGCTGCCTTATATCAACCTAACTACATCATGGAGACCAGGCCATAAAGTGAATCCACAAAAGCTAGCAATCAGAGTGAGGATCCGCCTAAACTAACCACTTGAAAATGCTAAGGAGAGGGGTAGGTTCCAAGCTCTCCATTCAAAGAGGTATAGGTGCCTAAATTCAGGCCAGTGGTAGGAACCTACCTACCTGTAAAACCCTTCCTGGAATTAAACACCCTTGAACTTTGTTACACAAAACACTAAAGGAGGAGAAGGTGATTGCTTTCCTCTCCCCTTGTGACCTTTAGCAAGGTGGTTAAAGCACTCACTTAAGATGCGGGAGACACAAACTCAAATTCTTGCTCATGTGCAGGAATTTAAATCCAGGCCTCTTCCCCTATAGGAGGAAAACAAAACAAGAAGCCCTGTGGCAATTAAAGACTATCAAATTTATTTATATATTACATGAGCTTTTATGGGAGAAGATACTTTGAAGATGGGGGATGTACAGAATGGGAGGGAATAAATGCAGGGAAGTGTAAGTCATAGAATTGGGTCACACTGTAACAGCAAATCAAAGTACTTGTTAAGATTCAAACACTGGGGAAGAGCCCATAGAGGAAGATGAGGTCAAATCAGCTGTTGTAATGAGGAAAAAAAATCCAAAGGCCCTCTTAACCAGCAAGGCAGTTGTATTTATTGACTTGGAGAGTGAGATTGATTCTAAAGAATCTTTTTCCTGCTGATCTTCTCCTCTGTCTCTGATAGTGCTTTCTTCTTTCCCAGCTGCATTCTCAATTTCTCTGCCATCTTTCTTGCCTCCTCCAACCCCCAATCAAATTCTTTTTCACTAAAGGAGAATGGTAGTGGAACTCTGTGAGTATGAACACCAGAAAGGTTGGCACAGCTCTGCTCCCAAAAATTTTAACACATGGGGGGGGTCTTGCCCACAGTCTCATCCACATAGAAGAGAGGAAAAAAACATGGAGCTGGCAATAAGATCAGTTCTTCTAACCCACTGGAACAAACAGGACAAACCTTCCCCAGGAAAATGCTTTACTATTTAGAGTAGTTGTTCACACAAGCTACTGTTTAGAGGATGTACTTGGAGAAAGAGTTTACATTCATCCAGCTGCCCCGAAATATTCTGGAGGGGCAATGACTTCAGGGCAGGGCTGGATTAAGACATGCTGTGGGCCTAAACTATGTCAAGATGTAGAGGCCCCTGAATAAAAAAATAAAGAGAAAAAAAAGTCTATTACATTATAACAGAAAGGGTAATGAAAGAACAAATGATAAACTGTTACATTTGCATATATACATAGGCAAAGATGCAACAAGAAACAACTAAATAACACCTACATCTTGCAAAAAATCTTATTTGCATTATCAATTTCACATATGAGAACTCTTCTTAATTGCCTCAGATACATTTAGAGGCCCTCATGATGTGAGGCCCTAAATCTGGCACTGCTTCAAGGTAGTGCTTAAAGTGGTCTGAACAAAGAGGGCAGTCTATCATCCTCCAGAACTGCCTGTCCCCTAATCCAGCAGTTAATTCTGCCTGCAGCCACCAAAGCAATCCTTTTCTCCCAGCTCTTAATCTATCTCTGAGCTCCCAACCAGGAGCACCTTTGGCATGGGAAAAGACCTGAGGCTTGGGTGCTGAGACTTGGGGCTCATGTGCTACAACTGCAACTGCCACCATGGGTTCCTGGCGGTGGACCCAGGCCTAGGGCACTGGGACTCGGGGCTCAAGCCCCGCAAGCCCAGTGCCAGCAATGCCCCTACCCCCAACACTTCTGCCCTTTCCTGTCCCTCAACAGTTCTATCTGACCCATACCCTCACTTCTGCTCTCCTAGAGCTCCAGGGGTTCTTCACTCTCCACCCGAAAGCTTTAAGGGGAAGGGAACTGCAGCAGAGTTTCCTCACTATCTTCTCAGCCTGGTGCTGCAGCCAGTGAGGGAGGAAGGGAACAAGGAGAGGACCAGAGGAACTGTTTCCGTGGCTCACAGGGGAAGAAAGGAGAGGGAAGGCAGGAGGAAAATTGCTTGGGCTGTTGGTCTCTTTCTGACCCTCTTCTGCACTAACCCCGCCTGTGAGAAAGGTAGCAGCTCCTGAGGAGTGGGATCTCAACCTTCTTCTTGCAGTAGCTCTGATTGACTCCTTTTATCCAGGAGGCAGGAAGATGAGGAAGACAGGCAATCAGAGGGAGGATCCCCCAAGTTCTATTTAAAGCATTCATCCCTTAGGGTATGTTTACACTGGAGGCTCTGTTAAGTCGACCTAAGAAGGTTGACTTTAAGTCAACTTAAAGTCAGCCTTGATAAGTCAACTTTGAGAGTCCACATTGAAAATTTGTATCAATTGCCTGTGTCCACACTGGCAGGTGCTAGGTTGATGGAGGAGTGGTGCATTGTGGGTAGCTGTCCCACATTGCACTGGAGAAGTATCAATTAGGTTAACTTAAGGGCTTTCCCCATCTACAGTGATTTAAGTTGATTTAATAAGGTTGACTTAGGTGTTAAGCTGACCTTAAAGGCATGGCATCATTAAGTCAATTTAAGGAAGCACTTAGGTCAACTTAATAAAAACCCAATGCGGTCGCAGAAGTCTGTAGGTCAACTTAACCTTCCTTAAGTCGACCTAAGCCTCCAGTGTAGATGTATCTTGAGTGTTCAGGCTCATTATTTAGAAACTGTATTTCCTACCTCCATGACCCACTCTTACCCAGCACATTTAGGCACTTGCTGAGAAAAAGCAGCAAAAAAAGTTACCCCCGCAATCCTCTTCCCACCTTGCAATCTGCAATAAAGGATGGGAAGGGGGGACCAGTAAGGCTATGTGAATAGCATCAAGTTCAGGGCATTTTCTTCAAAACTAAGCTAATGTTTCTCCAAGATAATAAAATTTGAACAGCACCTCTACCCACACTCAGCCCCCAAATGCACATGCACACATGCATGCACAATGTTTAGTCCTTATTTCCAGGGCTGCTCACACAGCATTACTGATCATAAAAACCCCTGCAAACTATACCAAGGACTTTTCATTTTCATGCAAAGTGGAACTGGCAGATTTCTCACAGCCATTACCAGAAGACAGGCAAGAGTTCTTTTACACAGAATCTGTACTTTTCCATAGAGCTCCTTGTTCATCTTCCAACACAGCCATACACAAAAGAGTTGTGTTCCTTGAGATTGCTATTTTTAACACAGAACTAGCTGGACTTAGGGTGAAATTCAATCAGCAACACAAGACACTCAAGTATAGTGAACTACAGTGCCGGGCTGTGTGGCATTCATGAAGTGCATTAATCCACATCCTCACCCTTTATCATTTCTTCCATTTCCTATCTGATTGAGAGATTAAGAGGGAATGATGGAGTGGCTTGCTTTAAAATAAGCAGTTATGGGTGGTTTTGATTGATTAGTCTTGAAAAAACAGGCTTAGCATGCACAGAAAATGCTTAAATTAGACTGCAGTCATCTTCCTATTTGTATTTGACACATTTGGTGCTTTCTAAAAATTAGTTGTATAGGCAGATCTAGTACCACCCTCCTTTGATTAATGTTACCTGACATTTCCCATTATAAGAGTCTTATTTTGGTTCCAATTTCTTCATAACTTTGCTGATCTTTAACTATTTAGGCTCAAATTTTCCACACCATATGTGTGCCTTGGGGGACTTTCAGCTCAAAGAATTCAACCATTTTTTGAAACAAGATTATAGAAAAATCCATCATTTTGCTTTATTTAAAAACAAAAAGCAAAAACCCTTACAGGTATTTAATACAGAGGCCATAGCGCTTCCATACTTAGGAGTAATGGTTTAACATCTGGCAAGCAGATGGTCTTTGTGTTATGCATGTGCCTTTTTCAGTTATGATGTAAAGCCACTCAAATTAGTCCAAGTTAGAAGCCTTTGAAAAAAAATCTGTTTGCCCATGCTCAATAGAGATTTGCTAAAATTCAGCAGCTCAGTTCTCTGATGATTCTGTCTTCACTGAGTATGACCCATCCCAGGACTGCAAGGGGTTCCCAAATCTTCCCCTGCTTTTGAGTCTCCTGGCTGTTGTGGCATTGCATGCAGGAGCTAAGAGAAGGAATACTGTGCTCTCACCACTTCTTCTTCTATAGCATGGTGGAATAAGCAGCCTCACATGAATGCAGAGTGGACAAGAACAGAATGTGGGATGGAAGGCGCAGCATGGCGGAGTAAATTAAGACAAGTAACTTGCTGGACTGGGTGATGGGACTGGGATTTGGAGGGTAGAAATTGTTACCTTGTGAGTGGAAGCTGGGACAGGTTAGGAAAGAAGACAGACAAGAAACTCACAGGGAGGAGCTAAGACAAAGACTATGTCCACACATACAGGCTTAATTTGATTTAAGTTAAATCAAAATAAGTTAATTTGAAATAAAATCATTAAATTGATTTAACTTAAATCAAAATAAGCAAAAACACCAAATCGAAATAGCAAGTCTGGACACAGGGCCATGCCCCCACCCAATATATAGAAAACAGAAATCACCCTGGGAAGAAGGGCAAATGTGTTAAATTGAAATAACGGTTATTTTGAAATAATACGTCCAAACGGTGTTATTTCAAAACAACTGTATCAATTTAATGGCTATTTCGATTGGCTAGTAGGTTTTACTGTTTCAAAATAAGGTTTGTTATTTCAAAATGATGGGGCTCATCATTTCAAAATAACAAAACGTTGTCTGGAGATGATTTTTTTAAATCGAAACAACGGTCATTGTTTTAACTTAAAAGCAATGTGTGACATAGCCAAAGAGCCTGGGCAGGGGCATACTAGGACTGGAAGAACTGCTTCTTTCTGTTTACCGGATAGAGCTGGTCTGGGGAGGAATCAAAGTTGTGCTCTGTAGCCTATAGGGCTAGTTTGCTTTATAATATTTACTCTTTTCATTATATTCAGCAGTAATGCAAGGAACCAATAGGTCCACATACTGTAAGACATTAGCTTCAGCAAGTTAGCATAAAGCCTGAAGCCCATGAACTTTGAACAGATAAAAAGTAAACAGATAAATTGCCTGGGGCAAAACCTTGGAAGCTCAAAATAGAATGTTTAAGAAAAAAATTCTAACCATGATCTAATCACAAGAGGGCCATGGTAATGAATTGATAAATCTGATAATAAGTTGAAATCATTGATACACTAATGCATAGGGAAGGACGCTCCAATATTAGTAAGGTGAGGAAATGCAAATAAGAAAAAGTGAAAACTCCCATACTAAATATGTGTTAAATATAGTGGTGTCAGCATATCGTATTATAAAAAGTACATCCCAAGTGAGAGGTTGTAGGAAAAAGAAATGCTGTCCTTGAGAGGTGCCAGAACGTTGACCATTGGTGATCAGGAGGTATGATATTCCCCTTGTGCAATCCAGATTGGGGAATCACTGGATCACCCAATCCCCCTCTCCTGGAGTCTGTCTTACTCTGCTTAGCTGTGAGGACTCCCATTCCAGGGTGTGCATGCACAGCTGACAGCAAGTAAATTGCCTTCGGCTCAGTGAGTGTTTCTAGACAGCCACTCTTCGGGTTATGTAACAGATGACCCCAGCAAATATCCCTGGGCCCACATGCAACTCTAGGAACTGTCACCTTACAATCTTCTGTGCTGCACACTAAACAATGAGGCTATGTCCGCACACAAGCAATAAAATCGATTTAACTGAAATTGATTTAAGTTAAATTGATATAACAATCAATAAATCAAGTTAAAAAGGTCCCCACCAAAAAACCAAATCAAACTAGCATGTCCAAGGATAGGATTTACTAGTTTGATTTAGGAGAGGGGCGGGGCACCCTGGGAGGTGTGGCAATATTGCCCCCTGGCAGGGCCCTGTTGCCACCCGATCCCCTGCCTGGTTCTCCGCAGGAGAGCCAGTGGCAGGGGAAAAAATTCCCCCACTGGCTCTGGGATCCCAGAGCCCTGTGGGGGAAAAGACATCCCTCCAGACTGGATGAAGCCTTCTGGCTCAGCCCAACATGGAGGAGAAGGGAGCCCCAGCAGACCTGGGTCCCTGCACTAGCCAGGCAGTGGCGAGAAGGGAGCCCTGCATACCTGGCTTCTCCCACATCTGGCTCCCTTCTCCTCATTGTCCAGCTAGCACGGGGGGGACGACTCCGGGCGCACAGGACCCTTTACCCTGCTGCCCGGCCAGCTGTGCGGGAGTCCATGCAGGGGGTCCCTTTCACCACCCCACCCATCAGCCAGGCTTCTGAAACCTGGTCCTTCCTTCCAGGGTGCCATGCAGCCTGGGAGGAACGTCAAATAGTATTAAACTGAAACAACTGTTATATCAAAATAACACATCCATACAGTGTTGTATCAATATAAGCTTTCAATCTAACCCTTGTTTCATTTTCAATCTAGGTTTTATTGAATCGCTCTAACTTTTCTTGTTTTGAAATGATGGAGCTCATCATTTTGAAACAAGAAAACGTTGTGTGGAACTAACAGCTTTTAAATCAAAATAACCAGTGTTATTTCAATTTAAAAGCTACGTGTGGATATACCCTGAAAGATCATGTGTTCATCAATTTAACAAAGAAATTGATATGCATCAGTCTTGTCACTGTAGATGGAGACTCTAACAAAACTGAAGCAAATTCATTGTTTTTGGTGAAATAAGCAAACAAGTTTGTTAAACAACAGAAGGATTTTTAGTGATTATAAGTCAGAGAAAAGCAAGTCAGGATTAGTGTAAAAAAATAAAAAAGCCAGAGGCATTTTAAATTAAGCTTAACACTTTCAGCAACCTTCCAAACTCAAATGATTCTCACTACAGGCTGGCTAGATTCCTTTACAACCATTTCCCCCGGGTGATCACTTCTGTTACCTGGTGGTATTTGCAAACAGAGGTGGAATAGTGAAAGTATAGCAAAATGTCTCCCCTCTGTAAAATGTTCCTTCTTCTGTTTGAGGCTTTGTCCCTTCTTCAGGGTCAGGTAACAAACAATGTCCTTATATGGGTTCATCCATGTCCTGAGTTAGTGAGCATTATCTTATCATGGCACCAAGCTGGCCAAGGAAAAGTGGGGTGCCTCACTTGAGAGTCCTTTTAATTCTTTGTTGATATGTAGGCCAATCCTTTGTTCTTGGAATGATATGTAGCTGGGTTTGCTTATGCATGTCTTAGGGTATGTCTACACTGTAGCCTTAAGTAGACTTAACCTCCCTTAAGTTGACTTAAGGAAAGCCATGCCCACACTGAGCTTTTATTAAATTGACTTAAGCACTTGCTTAGGGTTGACTTAATAACTCCAGCCCTTAAAGTAAGTCAACTTTATTAAGTTGACTTAACACATTGTAGATGACAAAGCCTACAGTGTAGACAACCCTAAGTCAACTTATTAAAGTTAACTGAATAGGGCCCTCCATGCAGATGTAGCCTTTAAGTAGACTTTGTTAAGTCAACTTACCTTTTAAATCAACTTTGTTAAGTAGACAAAGTCGATCTTATTAAGTCAACTTAACTGAGCCCTCATGTGTAGACATAGCCTTAGTGATGTGCAAACTGCTCCTTTGCCACAGAAAAGTTTTTCATGGATATGTTTTAAGCTATGAGGACCCTTCTTTAGGCAAATGGTTATAGCAGAGTCTCATAACCAAACACATGCATTGCAACAATCATATTACTATAACAACAATGTTCAGTACAATGTAAGCACTACAAAAACATCTTACACGACATACTTTGCATTACACAACACAGTTGTGCTCTATAGGTGATCAGGGGTGGGGAGGACAGTGAGTCACTGGGGGAAGGTGATGATGATGACGACTAATATTTCAGGCTCTTCCTCAAGGAATGGTGTGAGTATATGTATGGGCAGATGTATATTCTATGGTTTCTCTATCTTACTGAGTTGGGGTGTTTGTAACTGTGGTAAATGTATTAATAAACCATTTGTAAATATAGCAGAGATTCTATGTGTGTGAGTGTGCACATTGAGGTTACCAAATACATAATACTCAGCCTGATCTTGGGACAAGAACTTTTCAAATCTTGAAGTGATAACTGGAGATTCTTATGTAACCAAGATAATCTATAGGTCAGGTTAGAGTTCTGAAGCAGGCTGTTGTCTGTAGGACTCCCTCTCATTTGTTAGGGAAGTGGAAAAGTGTGTATTGACTGAAATAGGATTCCTGTGGAAAAAATAATGTATGATCACGTACCTAAAGACTACTATATCATAATATATGCACACAAGAGAGTAAAAATCAATGTTGGACAGGCACCTTCAAACACTTCCAAACTTTTGAGTGCTTGATCTTGCAACCTTAACAGTCTTTTAATGTAGTTTTCTCTTGTGTGTTTTATGTTTTGTTTTTAAACAAGAGCAGATATATAAGAAGGTATAGTGCATTTGAAGAGGCCACTATTAAAAACAAACATTTACTTACCATATTGAGTATAGGATTACTACATTACTTGTGGAATTCCCTCTATTTATGATAGGAAACACCACAAATACTAGGAATATCCCATTTTTATGGTCCCTGCTATACAATTCTCAAAATAATTCTTACTACTGCTTCTGCATATTACTGCTTAAAAAAATCAAAGTTGATTTTAATGAACCACATTTTTCTCTCAGACACTTACCTGTTCATGTTCCAAATGGGCAGTCATGTTATTCTAGTCCAGTAAAAGAAGCTAGGAGTTATGTGGCACTTAAAGACTAACAATGCAATAAATAAATTTGTTAGTCTTTAAGCGCCACAGGACTTCTTGCTTCTTCTATCTGTTCATGTCTCTCATTGTTAGCAAGAGAGCATGCACAAGTACCTGAAGTGAGAATGTGGGATAGGGAGAAAGACACAGGAGACAGAATACCAGTTTGGGAGTTCAGAAATTGACATCCTACTCTTCGCTGCTTTACTGACCTGCTATTTGATTTTGGACAAGTTATTTCACTTCTTTGTGCTTCTGTTTCCTCTTTCAGCCTTTATCTGTCTTGTGTATGTTAGTTGTGAGCTTTTCAGAATAGGCACTGTCTTCACTATGTGTTCATAGATTGCCTCGTATAGTAGGATTCCCATCTCACATAGAGCCTCTACTGTAACACAAATAAAAATAATAACAATCTTTCTCTCTGACCTACAAATTTTTGGATGTATAAAAGTGGTGTTGCAAGTCTTTTTATTTAGTTATATTTTTAAAAAAAATAAATTTAGATGTTATATCTCCTATCTAGTTCCAAGGGACTAGCTGTGTTAAGTCTAGTTCAGTCTCCATCTTCAAGCACCTGGTGAAATGAGATTTCTCCCATGAAAACTCATGCGATAAATAAATTTATTAGTCTTTAAAAGTGCCACAAGACATCTTGTTTGACCTCCTATCTAGGTAATTCATATATATCAAACTAAATATTACAAATTCAAATCTATACCATAGTTAGAGAATTATCAGAATCCTTACAATAAAATAAAGCCTGTCAATTCATCATAAAGACCCTACCCCCTACATCCTTAGGTCATCAAATTATCAAGTACTGTGCTTACAGGATACACAAACACTTGCATAACCAACTGGTGGTTAGACTTACTGCAATTTAGGAGGTATTTCCTCTTCTATTGTAGGAAATATGACTAATAATTAATGTCACATTGGGGTAGGGTGTTTTTAAATGTCATCCACTGTATTTCTAAACATAGACCAGTGTTTCTCAAACTTTAGTGAACCAGGGAACACCTTGAGGTATTAATTACTTTATGTCTAACACCTGATCAAAACTTTCTTGAAAAACACAATCTATACTGACTGTAATGTTCATAATATCTGCATACTATGCATTTCTGCAGAAATGATTCAGGAAACCAAATTAAATACAATTTTAAGAATATAAAGTGTTTATTCTAAAAAAATATAGCCAACTTAAACTTAACACACAACTTAAAACAGAAAATGATATTACTCAAGTTTTAATGGGAATTTTGTGCCTGAATGTTCAAATAAAGGTAATCTATTCTTGGAGTAAGATGCATAAAAGAAAGTTTTACTGTGGAAGTTATGTCAAAGCAATTTTGATGCCGGCTGTAACAGCAGTGAGAAATTTAAAATGCCCAAGCCATAGCAACAGAGCAAGGTGGCTGTCGTGGACACCAACATGTGCATGGAAACTTCAGTGCAACTGGGACATTTTATATCTTCTAAGCACATGTTGGCTAACCATGTTGCTCTTGCCCCCCCATCCCACAAGCTGTCTTCCCCCCTGCCCCATCAGTTGGGGGTGTGGAAGCAGGCTCCAATAGGAAGAATCAGGTTTTAGCAAAGCACCTTTATTACAAGTGGCCACAGGGAGAGTGACTCACATCGACAGGGAGAACCCTATCTGGTTAGAACCACTCTGCCTGGACGCTGAAAGTTAACAATATTTATAGGGGTAGAAATCAGCAAAACAGGGGTGATATTTCTGATTGGTGCAAGATTACAAAGAACAGAATAGAACAATAAGTTCAAAACAAGTAGATAAACACACATTTGCTCTAGCAGATTGCGGCTATAGTTAAGTTTCATATATATGATGTGTCTGGGTGTTGTTTTTTACTCAGCAGGACCAGATAAAGGCTATTATCACAGTCTGAGTTGCTAAAACTCACAGTGCTTCTAGTAGGACTGAGGTAGAAATGCTTATGCCTTGGGACAGTGCATTCTTATCTTGTTACAAACAGTTTTACAGCTTCTGCTGGTCATCAATGACCTTTACATTCTTTCGGGGGGGCATGTAGCTAGTTTTAACACTATATGGAAGCCTGGGGTTATTAATTTTATTCCACAGGGGTCAGTCACAGAACACCTTCAGTATGTCCGCAAAACACTGGTTTTCAGTGGAACACCAGCTGAAAATCACTGATATGGAATACCTTATCAAAACTCATACATTTTGGAACTCTTTGTCAGCAAATCAGATAAGCATCATGTTTTACAAATGAACTATTAGCCATGAAAATAAGAAGTGATACCAAGAGTAATTTGACTTATGCATGTGTGGTAAATGCAGAGTTGGCTTATGCCCTTGTGGTATCTGTTTGGAAGTGAGTAGCTAAGAAGTCATGGAATCATCCACACATCTGTCCTTGACCACTTTTATTAGCTCACCAACATTAAGAAATTACATGCCCAATAGAGCATAGTTCCATGGGGTACTTTTCAAGAAGCAGCAGAAGTGTGAAATGTACTACAAAAGGACATTATGTGCCGTCATTTACTTTCATATTGCAAGCAATCAAGTTCAGATAAATCTATTAGATGCTAACCAAAGGTGAATATTTATGCAAACTTTTCTGACCACTTTGGACTAGAAATTACTCTTTAAATTTCATTATCACGGGGTGATTTGAAATTTATTACTTCATGTTTCAGTCAAATTGAAAATGTTATCATAAAAACTTTTGTTGTGATAATCTGAAGCTGAAAGGTGCATAGAAACTGAAGAATGAAGAAACTGAAGAAGAGCCCTGTGGCACTTAAAGACTAACAAATTTACTTATTGTGTGAGCTTTCATGGGAAAAAATCCCACTTCATCAGGTTCTTTAAAGATGGGGGAACTTACAGAATGGGAGGAAATAAATGCAGGGAAATGTAAGTCACAGAAACAGCTCACACTGTAACAGCAAATCAAAGCAAATGTGAAGATTTAAACACTGGGGAACAGCATGTGACCTGGGTACCTGAGATAACCTTCTGAATGTGCCAAAATCAGGGCAAGCTGCAAAAACCAGGGGCCAAAAACCCAAACCACTGACAGATGGTACTTAAACCAGCCTCCCAGTCAGTAACAAAACATGTTTCTTATTTCCCACTCTGGGCATCACCAAGCATAACAAAACAGAAACAGCCCCTCTTTATTGCACATCAGTTCCTATGATTCCCCTAGCCACTGGGTCTCTTTAATAAATAGGTTCTCCTGACCCCAAAGGGTCAGCCACATCACCCAGAACAATATAGGCTTGGATCTTACCCAAAATACCATGCTTCCAGCCAATTCTTTAGTAAATAAAACTGAAGGTTTAATATAAAAGGAAAACAAACAAAATACAAGAGATGTTAAAAGGTCAAAGTGAATGACATAAATACAAATGATTTAAAATCCCTAGAAAGCAAATCCTTGAAGATTCTGTGGTTTTCATGTTATTTCCACTCCTCTGGTGTGCACCCGGCAGCGGCAGCAGCAGCAGCAGCAGCAGCAGCAGCAGCTGGCTGGGTCTCAGTCCTTTATTCAGTCCCAGGAGCAGGGGCGTTGCTGGTGCTGGGCACTCCAGGGCATGTGCCCTGAACCCCAGCGCCAGTGCCCCAGATTTCCAGCCCAATCGGGCTGGAGATCTGGGGCCCGGCCGCCAGCAGCCACGGCGGCCCAGTCCCCAGCCAGGGGCGGGGCCTGCAGGCTGGAGGCGGGGCCTGCGGGCCTGTGCCCCTGGTCCTTATCCCAGCCAGCAATGCCCCTGACCAAGAGAATAGTTCCAGAGGTGAGTGTTGATTGCAGGTTGCAGACTGAAGACTAGAGACAAAGTGGAGATGGGTCCCCTGCATTTTATCTCAAAGTCCTTGCCAGATCAAAATGGAGTTGAGCCACATGGTCAGTCTAGGTAACTGGTCAAACAGGTTGTTTCTTGGTCCAACTGCAGCTGGGAGACCCCCTAATGGGGGCCATTAAGAGCAGCAATAGTTTTTCAGACACCCAGTCTGGGATTGTGTTAAGAACAAATCACTTGAACACACATAAAAACAAAAAGATTTCTAATTTCTAATACAAGCATAATGCCTACATATAAACCATATAATCATCCTTAGCAGATTATAGCTTTTCTATTCACACCAAACATGGTATATCCCATATGGATTATTGAAAATATGAAATATTAATATGAAAGAGAACCATAAACAGTCCCCTAGACCCAGACAGTGTCACGCAGCTTATAGACAAGATGAGTTCAAATAACCTGTTGTGATGAGAGAAAAATCCCTATTAAGCCCTGAAGCCATGCAATGCCAGAAATGCCCCTCTGCCTTATATATCAGACAAATAAGACAGTCTCTGCACAAAAGAATAAATGGGCAAAAATCTGCCATCAGAAAACACAACATTCTAAGACTGGTGAGTCAGCATTTCAATCTTCCTAACCTCTCCATTGACAATTTACTAATTGTGGTGCTCAGATAGATGAATACCAGCTTAAAGCTTCAAAGAGAAGCTTCTGAGATCAAATTTATTTGTAAATTTGTAAATTCAGGACTTAATTGGGACTTTGGATTTTTCTCTCATTACAACAGATGATTTGACCTAATCTCCCTCTATGGCTAAATCAACACATAGGCTATGTCCACACGAGAGTTTTATTTTGAAACAACACTGGTTGTTTTGAAATAAAAACCTGAATGTCCACACGATGTTTTCTTGTTTCAAAACGACGGGCTCTCTCGTTTTGAAACAAGAGTTGTCGTTTCAAAATGGCTTAAACCCCTTCCACTTCAAAATGATGGTTATTTTGAAATAATGCCGTTTGGACACATTGTTTCAAAACAACACCATTGTTTCTAAACACCTGTTTCAAAACATGTCTAAACGGCTTTATTTCAAAATAACCATTTCAAAATAACAGCTATTTCAAAAGCAGGCTTTCCCTTAATTTCAATTAACATTCTTAATTTGAATTCACTTATTTCAAAATAAGGACTTTATTTCAAAATAACTTATTTTGAAATAATGATGTATGTGTGGACATAGCCTTATAGATTAATTCAACTTAAGGAGCCCTAATTTGAATTAACCTACTCCCCAGCCCCAGAGGCATTTCATTAAGTTGAATTAAGAATTTCCCTAATTTGAAATAAGGAAACACTAATTTGACTTAAAAAACCTCCTTTTACTTTGAATTAATTCTTAATTTGATGTTATTAATTTGAAGCAGCCTAACGTTAGCTGGGGCGTAGCATTACTGCAAATTAAATGAGCTTCCTGGCTGGCGACAAGGGAGCCCTGCATGGGGCCCTGGCAGAAAAATTAATTCATTCAAACTAACTTTTGTAGTATAGACATAGCCTATATGCTGTTCCCCAGTGTTTGAATCTTCACGACTGCTTTGATTTGCTGTTGTAGTGACCTGTTCCCATGACTTATATGCCCCTGCATTTATTTCCTCCCATTCTGTACGTTCCTCCATTTTCAAAGCATCTGACAAAGTGGAATTTTCTCCCATGAAAGCTCACACAATAAATAAATTTGTTAGTCTTTAAGTGCTACAGCACTCCTTGTTTGTTTTACTGAACTAGACTAACACAGTTGCCCCTTTGGAATTTAGATATTGAAGATCAAAGGTAAATGAAAAGTTAACTAAAGCTTTTATTTTAACCATAAAAGGCCTGATGAAGATCAGTTCTTATATTGTGCAAAGCAGCTGACTTAGCCCTAAAAATTTTACAGTTCATGGGATGAGAAAAAATTTTTACAAGATGATAGATGAGATTGACAGGTGGATGTTCTGTGCAACAGATGAAGGAGCGTTGCCTCATTCCATGGGGCCAAATTGCCAATAATATTGTTTGTCTCTGTATAGCATTGTTTTCTGTGAGAAAATGACATGACATAGAATACTATGTACTTTATGATTTCTGCCACAGCAGTACTGATCTATGAGAACAAGATTTATTGAGCTTCATTTATAAAATGTTCCATGTCATGCTGTCTGGAGTGGCTCACAGCTGTGAGTGTTTACCTCAGGGCAGACTGTCAGAAAAGAGGCAGCTCCCCCCTGCTGGTGGTGTGTTCTATAATTAAATTTCCCAAGCCAATAACAAATGTGAACTCCTGGATCTCTGTACCAGTCTTATCATAGAATCACAACCCTCCCTTAGATTCAGAAGTCTATCTTGCCAACCAGACAAACTGGACTGTGTGAAAAAAGGTCACTTAAACCTAAAATTACACCACATCAGATTGCTCCCAAGAGACCAGATCAATTGGTACTCTAGATTTTACATCAAAGCCCAATATGGTAGCCAATTTTACAGTAAACTATAGATTTATTAGCTAAAGAAAGAAAAAGAGCATTCCTGAGAAGTTAAAGCTCATAAAATATATGTTCAGGGGAATCACAGTCCATATAAAATGGCAGCAGAGAGGTAGTAACTTGACAGCTTCTCAAAAGTTTTTCAGGGCTTCCAATACAATTCTGGGGAATCTCTGCCGTCTTGTTAGGTTATTCTGCATGTTCGAATCCAAACAGTACAAAGATCAAGGCTCTTCCCTTGAATCCATACTTACGGGTTCTTCTCACTGAAAACAGGCTGTCATGGCTCACAAAGTGAGGAATACATTTTGAGTCTTTGACCTCCAGTTGTTGCTCACAGTGATCACTTGCTTTGCAGTTAGCACTGGAAGTTCTTCATTTGCATCCTATATGGATTCTTTCTTGTTTGCTGGGTTAGTTTAGTTATAAGTTGGCTTTCTGCCAGGCTAACTTGGCAGCAGCAATCGGCTGGATTCTATATCTAGGGGTGCCCAAACAACATTACAACAACCAGCTCCAGCCCCCACCCAGTCTCCTCGGACACCATGCCCTATTCCCTGGGCACCCTAGAAGGGCAACGCTTCCCTGTTTGCAAGCACAAGTCTGAGTATAGTATAAAACTTTTAATAGTAGCAATAAAGAATGTATACATAAGCAGTATCAAAATGAGTACTGATTTGAAGAATCAGTGCAGGGCAGGATTCCCACAAAACCTAATAAGCAGAACTCACTCCATCCCAGTGTACGTAGAGCATGTCCTTTACTTCCCCAATACTCTCACAGGGTATGTCTATACACAGGCTTTAATTCGACCTAATGCTCATTAGGTCAAATTAAAAAAATAGCCTGTCTACACAGGTTTCTGCTGATTTGACCTAAGGCATCACTTAGGTCGAATCAACGAGACAAAAGTTTGAATTTACAAAACCTGCTGTTAGTTCGAATTAAACACAGCAAGATTTTCCCTATGCAATAGCACCCCCTACCTGATTCAAACTTTCAAGTCCTGTGCATGGACATGCTAGTTCAAATTATGGTTTCTAGTGTGGCTGTGTTAATTTGAATTAACTTAATTTGAACTAATAATTAGTCTGAATTGATAAGTTCGAATTCAGTTAATTCGAACTAACCTTCTAGGTGCAGACATACCCACACCAATCATCATAGTGGCCATCATAGTTTTAGTGTCCACCTCAAACAAAGGGGGAAGGGTCTCAGCCCTCCCCTTTAGTTGTCTTCTGCCACCTCTGGATCCATTGATACTACCCACTGTTCACTGGCTCTGCTCCCTGGCTGTTGGCACCACCTGCTGGTCACTCAAGCCTTCCATTAGCGACTCAAATCATCCACTAGCTCCCTGTTGGCTGCTGGCACCACCTGCTGGTCACTCACACCTGCCAATGGCTGCTCCCTGGCTATGCCTGCCAGCTACTTGCTCTCCCTGCTGGTCATTCATGTCTTCTGCTGGATGCTTGCACCGTCCACTGGCTCTGCCCGCTGGCTGCTGGCACTGCCTGCTGGTCACCACCATAGTCTGCTGGCAACTCTTCAATGAAATCAGATCCTAGGGAGGATTTCAACCCCCAGTGATTTCAGCTCCAAAATATCAGAGACTGTATCTCTGATCAGAATAACAAAGAAGGCTCGAGGAGAAGTCATTAGTCTATCTTTCAACAATGGGGTGGGGAATTAAGCATTGCCTAAGACATAGACCTTTAAAGAGCTGATGCTATCCCATCATCTCTCTTTCTGATTTTACAAAACTGGAAAAATAGAGTTGCTCACTCTTTCAAGTGCTGTATTGTTGATGGTGAATTTTCCATAAAATAGGCTAGCAAGAGTTGGTGATCAAAGGCTAGGATATCATAAAAAAAAACCAACTTCATTTCCCTCTTTAGTTAAAATACAGGTATTGAAAGATTTGCGATCCCAAATCAGCCCATATATAATTTACCATCATGCCTCACACCTACACAGTGAGATTATGCTAAGCACCTAACACATGCAAAAATACAAAGCCCATGCAGATCAGTTGTTCCCCTTTTAGCTGCTAAGCACGAGAAGTGCCCAGCCTCTAGACTAGTGGTTCCCAATGTTTTCTCTGCCATGGCACACCCTGCTACCTTTAATTAACTGAGGCACACCACCACTTAGTTTCCAAATAACCTTATGAATATATATGAGTCAATGAGCCAATCCAGAGCTCTTTGAGTAGTTTTTCAAAAAATGTTGTGGCACTCTTGCTCAGACCTTGTGGCACACCTTTGTGCCATGGCACACTGGTTGAGAAACACTGCTCTAGACCTGCTTTACATAGTGATGTACACAATCTAAATGTGTAACAGAATACAGATAAATGAAAATAATGCAAGTAACATCTCATTAGCTTTTGTTAACCTTAAACATCACATATACTTTTATACATTTAATAAATAATTTGATTTATAGTAATTCATAAATGCATTGGCCTGGGACTCCAGCAAGTATCAGCATCCAGTCTGCCACCATCATACTCCAAGCCAACATCCATAGAAGTCCAAGAAAATACTCCAATTGACCTCAAGGGGCATTGGATAGACCTCAAGTTCCTGGAGTTTGTACACATTATTTTAAAATCGTATATATTTCATTAACCAATGACAATATTAAATGATTTCTACTCCACAGCATAAGCTGAATACCAATCCCCTAATAAACATGCCAGACAAAAACCTCAAAAACAGGGGGGTCGCATGCACTACAGGACTAAAGGTCCAGAGAGAGAATGTGGAATCAATGGTGACAATGGCTATGTCTACATCTAAAATTTTAGTTTGGATTTGCTAGTCTGACTAAAATAAATCCAAGGTAGGTCCGAACTAACCTCAGGATAGTTCAAACTAACTGCAGCTTTTTAGTTCAAACTAGCTACATGTTCTAATTCGAACTAAAGTTTTAGTTCGAACTAGAACATGCAGCTAGTTTGAACTAATGGCTTAGTTTGAACTTTTAAAGTTCAAACTAGTCATTATTTCATGTATTGCATGCGCTTTCAAACTAAGCTGGCTAGTCCAAACTAACCAGGGGTACTTACTAGTTCAGACTAATCTTTACTTAGCCCAAACTAATTTGGCAGTGTAGACATAGCCAATGAATTAATTGCATTGCTAAAGACCCTTCTCCCCCCCAGCAGAGAACACTCTGTCACCAGTAGTTCTGATTGAGCCACTATTAGACAGCTAATGTCAGATAGGACACAGGAAGGGATGCAGCCTTCCTCATAGCAAACTGAGCTTTACAAAGGCAAAAATCACCAGCAACTTGAATGACATTTAGAAGCAAATGTCAAGCCTGTTTTAATGGTCTCTCCTGCTAACACCACTAAGCTGAAGACAGGCAGCAGCATTCTTCATCCGCTGTAGCTTCTGAATGTTTTTCAATTTATGTGTTGTGGGGAAGCAGTTACTTGTCTGGTACATGACACAGTGAATGTGGAGGAGAAGATGGGAAGGCTTTTATCCATCCGGAAAATTAAAAGCCATAACTCAGAAAAGCACTTATGCATATGCTTAAAGTACAGCATTTATTCAAGGCCTTTGTTCGAAAAGGATTGACTGAAAAATACACTGAAAGTGCTGTTTTAAATCTGGGCCTGTGTACTTAAAGTCTTGTGGAAAGCTAGCTGGAAAAAAATAATAGAACAAACTCAATTTTGATGAAGTTCTGATATAAGCTGAGTAGGTTTCCAAGAGACCCTTGACTGCCAGGCAGATTTTGATACCTGCCTATATTCCTGGTGCATCAGCTCAAAGGCTCCAGAGCTGTCCATTGGACAAACTGATCTGGCACTGAGCCTCCGTTTCCTTTTGTGGGGATTTTGTAAATATTTGAGGTTTGGTTTGAATCAGAACAAAACCAGTTTTTGAACTACCAACTTCCTTCACGAACTGGAATTACCTTTCTCTTCCTGGCTCTGTTATTATGTTTAGAAAACTGTGTTTCATTTTTACATGCATGACAGAATCTTTCTTAGACCTTCTCCCTGCTACTTTTCTGCCACTCAGAAAGGGAAAGAATTATTGCGACTGAGTTGTCTGATTAAGATACTGAAAAAAATTTGGCCCACCAGGAAAGGAGTTGAACAAATTAATAATAGTGAATTTTTGATTATTTCTGTCTGAACTTCCTGAGGTTTCAATAAAATAGAAAAGACTCTAACTCAGCCTGCTGTTCTAAGTTCATGATTGTCTTCATCCACCCTGCTGCAAACCCAGCTTGAAAAATCTACAATAAAGGACATTGATGCTACTTCCTCTGTCATTTAAACACCTATCATGCAATTTCAGGCTGCTGATAATCCATTAACAAACAACACTCAGATTTAGCCAAGGTGACTTTGTCACTCATATTCTATTCTTTTTGTCTCTTTTTTATTGCATACCATGTGCTCTATGCTGTACAATATCACAATAATTCTTCCTTTGAAGCTGTTATTAGCCTAGATAATCATTCATTTCACTACAAACATGGACTCAAAAAAGTGTAGGACTAGAAGGGAATTCAGGAGGTCATCTGAGCCAGTCCTCTGTACTCAAGGAAGGACTACATAATAACTAGGCCATACCTGATAGGTGTTTATCTAACTTGTTCTTTAAAATCGCCCAGTGGTGGAATTACATGTCCCTCCCTAGGTAATTTGTTCTAGTGCTTAACTATGCTGACAGTTAGGAGGTTTGTGCCTAATGCTCAGCCTAAACCTCCATTGCTGCAATTTAAGTCCATTGCTTAATGTTGTATCTTCAAAAGTTAAGGAGAACAATTTTTTACTCTTCTCCTTTCAACAATCTTTTTACATACTTGAGGACTGTTATCATGTTCCGCCATCTTCTCTTACCCAGAGTAAAACATTTTTTTTAAAATGTTTTCTTATAGGTCATGTTTTCTAGATCCTTAATCACTTTTGTTACTTTTCTCTACCCTTGCTCCAATTTGTCCACATCTTTCCTGAAATGTGGCACACACAGCTGGACCTAATGCTATTAATGTTACTAAGTGATGAGTGGAAATTAAAAAACAAAGGTGGAGATTTTGCTTACTAATGCCTAAGGAAGTCATGAAAGCTCCTTCACCAGAGGTTTTCTATGCAGGAGCAGTGGCCACTGGCACAAAAGCTCACAGCCCTTATTTGTGGAAAGTTACAGGCCCAAGACAGATCCCAGAATCACGAAAGGATGTCACATGTCCTTACAAGCTTTGATGACACATAGGGGCAGCCATTATCCCTATTCTTTTTGAGGCACCCAGAGAAAGAGCTATTTGTGTAAAATGAGTTTTTTCTATGGCCCATTAGGAGCTAAGGGTCACTGATGGGTCATCAGTGCATAGCTGTCTGTCCTTAATATTAATTTTACCTCAAGAGCATTACCCAAGAATGCAACACATTTAAGATACAAATCCATGTCCAATATTCATAACTCTAAATACAAAGCAGATAAATGAATATAAACAGGATAATCTTACTTAGCAAGATCATAACTTTTCCATTGACATCTGACATGATATATTTTATACAAGATAAACAAGGATTATGTCTATACTGGAGGCTTAAGTCAATTTAAGCAGACTTAAGTAAACTTAAACAACTTCCTGGCCACATTTGGAATTTATTAAGTCAACTTAAGCACTTCCTTAAGTTGACTTAATAACTCTCACCCTTAAAGTCAACTTTATTAAGTAGACTTAATAAAATGTGCCCATTAAAGTCAACTTAATAAAGTTGACTTAAGGCATGAGAGATGTTTAAGTTGACTTTATAAAGTCAAAATAAGCCAGGGGACCCATTCAAAGTCAGCTTTATTAAGTTAACTTAAACAAATGGGGCGTCTCTAAGTCAACTTAATTAAGTCAACTTTAAGCTGACCTTATGAAGTTGACTTACCTGAGCCCTCTAGTGTAGACATAGCCAAGGAGTCCTGCCACAGGACTCCTTGTTTGTTTTGCTGAACTAGACTAACATGGCTACCCCCTTTGAAGCTTTACATAATGTGTGTTGCAATTGTATTATAGTGGAAAAATCATGGTCATATTCAATCATACAGCTTCACAGTTATGCTCAGTGGCTTCCTTGCTGCTGAACTTAGACTCCATGGGTATGTCTACGCTGGAGCCTTAGGTCAACTTAACATTCCTTAAGTGGACCTAAGGAAACCTCCATCCATGTTGGGAATTTATTAAGTCAGTTTTAAGTGCTTCCTTCAGTCGACTTAACTCCACACCTGTCAAACACATAACCTCTATAAAAACATATAATAATAATAACAATACTACATTACATAGATAATAATAATAATAAATTACTCTTATGTGAGTAAGAAGCTAAGCCTTCTCTGGCGCAGCCTCTACCATGTGCCCTGTGCGGCCCAACCTCTGCCCATTCCTCATGTACTGAAGGTAATGGAGGTGGGGTCTGGTGAGTTGGCTGGGGCTGCTCCAGGCCCTGCCCCACAGAGCAGGACTGCTCCTCTTTGACTCAGTGCCCAGCTGGTGTGGAGCTGATGGGGGCTGCTCCTCAGCTCTGACTGAAAGTGGAGCTTAGGGCAGCTGCTGTTCCCTCAGGGAAAGTGGCTTCTCCTCCATGGCGCACAGCTCAGCGCTTGAGGCTGCTCTTGCCCTCATGGAGTTTGTGGGGGCTACATCTGGCATGGAGTTCAGGTGGGCTAAATGACCTTGATGTTACTGAAGCCTCATGTACCCTCTGTAATTTCTGGCAATCCCCAAGTGGGTCCCGCACCCTCTGTTGGGATCCATTGGCTTTGAGCTAGATTGTGCCTTTGAGCATAGCCCTGAGCAAATGGTGGTGTGTGATGGGTCTCTTCATTACCACCACAACAAAAAGAGCACCATCTGCACAAAAATGCCCACAAAGCCACCAGTACGCCAAGGCTAAAACCATCCCTCTTCTGCACCTACTTCTGCACTACAGAACAATGTCCACAAACCCATGTATACCCAATAGGTACTATAATTTAGACACAAAAGTCTGAAATTCAATTTCTTATATTTACTCCAATAGGTAATTTGTTGCTGGCCTGTACTAAATTACACATCCTGAGATGATCTTCTCACACTGACATCAAGACTGCTTTCTCCCCTATTCAACCTTGTATAGTCATGTAGGCCAAGCACTGACTGACTCAGAGAAAAAGAGATTGAAAATACAAAGGCTATGTCTGCACTGACAGTGGCAATATTGCCAACATCAGTTCACCCTTCTGGCAGCGGATTGTGGGAAGTATGAACTCACCACACCACTCCTGGAAGTCAGCCCCAGAAGTCCTGGGGGCCAGGGAGAGCAGGGAAAGGCCGACTGCAAGGAACTTGAGGTCAGCTTTTCCCTAATGTATAGTGGCGGATTTAAAAGTCGCTGCTAGTTACACAAGGAATTTTGCGTTCCTTGTGTAACTGGTGATCAACTGCTGCTGAATTTGCTCTAAGTGTAGACTAGGGCTGAGTATGCTGATATTGGCTGACACTAACATCTTTTCCAAAAAGGAGGTCTTCTTACAATTCAGGGCTCTTTTACATTCAGGAGTTATCCAGGGCTGCATACTTGCTCTAAGCAGCCCATACTTCTGCCCAGCCACAACATATGTTTTGCTTGTTAGGTTGGGAATTTTTTGTGTGATTAGTCTTTTAGTTATTTTTAAAGTCCTTTTGAAAAGTCTAAAATAAAGTTGTCAAATCTCCAAGCCAGCCATGTTTAATCTAGTGAAACAAGATGCTTTTGCAACAACTACTGTCATCTTCAGATCTTATGTTGGAGTGTTTTCCCCTTCCCACTGGATGACAACTATGGGCCATGTTCACATGTAAACTCTTATTTCAAAATGAGTTCTTTCAAAATGAGTTCTTTCAAAATAAAATCCTTATTTTGAAATAACTTAAATCGAAATAAGCAAATGTTAAATCAAAATAAGGGAAACTCTCAAAGCGAAATAGCATGTCCAGACACAGGAGTTGCTATTTTGCTTCAGGAGAGGGGTAGCATGGAAGGTGTGGCAACATGGCCCCCCTCTCTGGGCCATGCCCCCACCCAGTATATAGGAAAAGGAAGGCACCCTGGGAACGAGAAGGGCAAACGTGTTATTTCAAAATAACCGTTATTTTGAAATAACACATCCAAATGGCATTATTTCAAAACAACCATTTCAAAATAACCACTGTTTCGATTAAAACCTAGGTTTTACTGGTCCAAAACAATGGATGTTATTTCAAAATGACAGGGTCCCATCATTTCGAAATAAAGAAATGTCGTTCGGACATGATAACTTTTATTTCAAAGCAACAGTCGTTGTTCCAAAATAAAAGCCTCATGTGGACATAGGCCTGAATTTTGCAATTAGTAGTGACAGGCTAATACATCTCAGTCAAGATGTTGTTTAGTCTTTTCTTTTATACTCATTGAATTTACAAAAGAAAGGACACAATGGACATTCTACAGTTGACACTTCTTATATTTTTATTCTCTGATTCCAAAAATGATTGAATAGTTCAAAATTTCCACATGAGCACAACTATTTTGCTATCATTGACAGTATTTCTTACCTTTTTGTGAAGTGAAAATATCTTGCTTTAGGGCCAGATTCTAACATCTTTACCTTTGTTGAATATTCTCTTACTCTTTGAGAATAGTCACAATTAAAAGAATGGTAGTATTAAAATTGGCTCATAATTATTACAATCTTCTGTATTTTAAAAACCCTGAAACTATTACAAAATTTACATATTTTGAAGGTTTGATAATATTTCTCCTCCTCTACCTGAATACTGTTTCTTCTGAATTTTATTTCCAAGATTTTTCATTAAATAATAAAGTTTAATGTTAAAAAAAATCAAATTTCACTATAAAATGCCAATTTCTAAATGCATAGTTTAATTGAAGAACATATTTTCTGTTCTTCACACTCAATGGCTGTGTTCACACAGCATTTTTGTTTTGAAACAACGAGGTTGTTTCGAAACAAACAAAAAAAACATGTTCACACAACACACAGTTGTTTTGAAACAATGGGAACCTGTTGTTTCAAAACAACAGTGTTGTTTCGAAACAAGTTAAATCCCATTTGGGGGCAAAACAACCTTGTTTCGAAACTGTTGTTTTGAAACAATGCGTGTGAACGTGTTTAGGAACAAGGTGTTCCAAAACATTTGAAGGGCTGCCCCCTCAGCACCCTGGCCAGGGAACCCTCAGCACCCTGGCCAGGGTGCTGAGGGGTGTCCCCTGGCCGGCACAGCGGGGTGGCAGGCACCAGCGGGGATCAGCACAGCCCAGCACTGATCCCCGCCAGTGCCTGCAGAGGGGGGCTGCAGGCACTGGTGGGATTCAGCGCACCCCAGCACTGATCCCCGGCGGTTTAAAGCCTGGGTTGCCCCAAACCCGCCGTGGGTCGCAGCGGGTTTGGGGGCAGCCCGGGCTTTAAGCCGGCAGGGATCAGCGCTGGGGTGCGCTGAACCCCACCGGTGCCTGCAGCCCTGCTCTGCAGCCCCACGCTGCAGGCACCCGCCG